>QKMV01001043.1:0-17907 GCA_003287335.1 Lednia tumana
TAGGCCAATTTTTGCAGCCAATTTTAATGCCAATTATTGCAAGTAGTTCAAACTAATTCCGTACGGAACTCCACCGTCGAATTTAAGGTTAAGGTTTAAGGTTTAAGATTTCTGTTAAAAGTTTAAGGTTCATTACAGTATTAAAAACCTCCTATGCTAAGCACTCTTAACAACGGTTTTAACAAAGAACACAGAGAACATGATAACAGAGAACATGAAAGAACAATGAGAAATTCAACAATGAACACGCAGATGTTTGTTTCTTTGGCTAAGTGTGTAGTCATGGATCTCAGGCTTGACTTGAGAACCAACTTTTCTAAATTATACATCAATTATTTAGTACCAAATTAAATTTTAGGCCAACCCATTTTCGACCAACTAAAAGGAACTAAGTTATTCGACATTTGATGGTGCGCGCCATTGGTATGTCTCGAGTATAATTGACTAAGTTGCAATTAGCGTGTCACGATGACAGGCTCGGCGCTTTAACTTGAAATGTATTTCAGCGATATGGAAAAATATAATGACATCACCGGAGACAAATCTCAACAGCGAGCGTCAACTAGTGACCAACACCATCCACCAGAAGGACAGTCCATCGACGATTTTATCAACAAAATAATAGACGATTTGGTGCCAACTCGTGTGGACGCGGAATCTAGGCGTGCAGAGGACGATGGCGGTGAAACGAGCGATGGCGTGTCTAACGAGGTAGGTGCTCGTCTACGGACTCCTCGGAGACGAAGCAGCCGCTATCAGTCGTCGCTGGAAACCATCCTCGAGGGTAAACCTACGTGCAGGAATGACCGGCTCCAGGAGAGACCGTCGTCGGCCACTGCAGATTCGGTCGACCAGTCGCTATCGGAGCACACACTACGACTGTGCGACACGACGCCGTCGCTGATTGCCATGACGTCACGCACGTCGATGAACAGCCTCATCTCAAGGCAGAGTGCGAGTGTGCAGACGATATTTCACACTCCAGATTGGGTGGATGACGATTCAGACAATAAGTTGAACGACGGGCCACAATGCCTGACGAGGAAATGTAAGGGCACGTCACTCATAAACAATATTCAAGCGATTCTAGATTTAGGGTCTCACGACAACAGCCCTAATGCACTTGATGGGAAGAATGGACCTCCATCCCAACCACCAGTCGTACTTTTACAGTGCGAAAACGCCCCAATTCTAGATTTGGCAGCCATTAAACGTCAGAAAAATGTAGATCAGCTTCAAAAATATCTTGATCTGATTCAATTTGATGACCCAGCACCAAAGAACGAAGCAATTAAGACGGAAAACGAGGCACACACCCGTTCAATAATCGAAGCGGTTGGAGAAGTTGTCAGTGAAATAAACACGGCTGACCAGGCAAATAAACTTGGAACTTCTCCATCTCCTTTGTCGAGTCTCAGTTTGAAAATGGAAAACGAGGCACACACAAATTCAGTAATCGAAACACTCGACGAAGTTTTCAGCGAAATTCACAAGCCAGACCATATAAATAAAGTTAGAACTAATCACTCTCCTCTGACGAGTCTCAGTTCGAAAATGGAAAACGAGGCACATACAAATTCAATAATCGAAACACTCGACGAAGTTTTCAGTGAAATTAGCAAGTCTGACCAGCTTAACAAAACTGGAACTCCAGATTCTCATTTGGCGAGTCGCAGGTTAAAGACTAAAAACGAGGCACACACACGTTCCACGATCGAAACACTTGGCGAAATTTTTAGTGAAATTAAAAAGCCTATTCCATTAAACCGACATAGCACTTCTCCATCTCGTTTGGCGAGCTCCACTTTGAGAATTGACGATACTACTGCAAGTGTGGCTGATGAGAAGAACGAACCTCAAGCCCAGCATCCGCTTGTAAGCTCGTATTTTGAACAGTTAGACCATTTAAACCTGCCAGGAACTAAATTCCAGGATGGCCTAAAGCAGCCTCAGGGAAGTCTTGGCCTATTTGAACACCTGGCAAAAAATATTAAAGTTGCCGAAAACAAACCGTCAGCAGCCGAAGAACTCAAACCAATTTTCATTGAAATGAGCACCTCTTACGAGGTGAATGCACCACCAAATTCTCCTCCTCGCATTGTTCTCAAAGACACCAAGTTCGAAACCCCCAATGACAATAAAAAAGTACAACACGATGGAGCAAATACATACAAAACTGGCACAACCAACTCGGCCAAAAAGCGGAGTGACGAGTTCGACATAGAGCTGAGTAAGACTAGCTCCGAGATAAACCAGATTAAATTATCATCCAGTGAGCTTTTGAAGGAGTTTTGCGACATTCGGAAAATATACACGAGTGAGTTTTCTTTGGCAAGCGAAAACGTCTGTGGGACTGTGGGAAGAAAAGAGCATTCTTCGAGCGATCTGATATCGTTTGCTGAAAGTTGCGTTCACCTGGTACCGGTGGTACAAAATCAGCCCATAAATTCGGTCATAGATCTGATGGATGCAACTATGGAGGAAATACAAAAATGGCAAACGCGAAAAGGTGGATCTCTTAAAGAAGCACTCGATTGCGGTAAAACGAAGACTATGGATCGTAAAACAGCGACTGAAAATGTAGTAGGCCAAGCAGCAAATAAAAAAGCAGCCATGAAAAAAGCTAAATCACCTCCGCGAGCCAATACTGTCCCATACACGGGAAGAGAACGTCTTCAAAACAAGTCTGTGGAATTGAATATGCTAAAAAGCGATAAAAAGGCTTCTCGAACGACAGGGACGGAAAGCATAAGACCAATGACCAGTCACAGCCCAAGTAAAAGCCAAGATGTCAGAGGGCAGACTCGCAGTGGTAAATCTAACGTATCACCTCGAGGATTTTTGCCTGTGAATCAAGAGAAAAAGCCACCTGGAGACGCTAACGACCCCAAAAATAGAAATAAATATGTCGCTGCAAGTAAGAAAAAACAACCCATTTGCCTGGATACCCATTTGTCAGTGGTCAAACTTCAGCCAACCCGCTCCAACAGCCAACTGACGTCTGCCTCTGAGAACGGTGTGTGGAAATTGGCGACCACGAACATTCCGAAAAATGGCTCGCTTGCGCCAGAAGAAAAACTAGACGAGCTGCAACTCTGCGTGGTTAACTCAGCAGCATATCTTGAGCAATGTGAGCAGAAGTCCTCTACCATAACGCCGATAACTGCCTCCCTAGCGGCAGTAGAAAATTTAAATACGCAGAAGTCTCCTACGATAGGGATTGACACTGTAGCATCAGAAGAACAACTACACGCGCTGACGGCTAGACCAGACGAATATCTTGAGCGATGCGAGCCGAAATCCTGTACGCTAATTCCAAGGATTGGGGCTCTAACATCAGAAGAACAACTTAACGCTTTGAAGTCCTCTGCGGCTAGTCCAGAGGCTTATCTTGATAGCTGCGAGCTGAAATCCTGTGCGGTTAACTCAGCTACTTACTTGGAGCGATGTTTGGCCGTTATAGAGAGCGACAGCGGGAGAACAATGCGACAGAAAGACGACATGAAACACATGATTTTGGAGAAATCGGCTAAAAATGAAGCAGTAAATGCCAACAAGGCAACGATCCTTCCTAGAGAGAATTTGACAAACGAAAGCGCTACGGAATGCGTACCTGATGGCACTATCCCACGTGTACCCACCGAGATATCAAAATCTGAAAAACTTAGCCTATGGAGGCTCATGCAAGAAATAAATGAGGTACGGATTTCTGCAACTAAGTCGAAGGGAATCGTTGGTGACCAACAGGATGTTGTCACTGAACCTAGCAAAAGATTAATCTCCGATAGCGATTCCGTTCCTACAGCGTATTTTCAAAGTGGAAAAGCAAAAGAGTGCCTAGCTTTGGACTCTATCCCAGATTTACCGGGTGAGATATTAATTCCTGAAAAACTAAGTGTGCCTAGACACAAGGAAGGAATAAAAGTCGCCAGAATGACGACAACGGCATCGGAGGGAAATTACGGTGACCGACCAGATTCTATTGCAAAGCCTAACAGATTTCTCTCCAACAATGATATCGAAAAGTGGGTTGCGTTGTCGGCGAGATACGCGAAATGTGCCGAGGTCGGAACCTCGCTGTTCGCGTCGAACCACTCGGGTGAGAGCGATCAAGAATCCGACACGTCCGCTGAATCCGTGGTGAAGACAGCAAGCGAGATGCTCATGGATACGCTCATGAACACGGTCACCAAAGCGGTCAACAAGACGTCTTTAAAAAAGCAAATGGCAAAGAAATCATCTATACAAAATGTTTGTACGAAGAGTCGGCTAAAAAATAAGTCCCATCATAAAAAAGCTGACCAGCCTGTCAAAATAGCTACCAAAGAAATATTGAGTAAACTGAGTTTCGGGGAGACCCGTTGTGCAGCTAAGCGTAATGCAAAGGAAAAAGTGACAAGAAGCATCAACAATTTGGTCGGTTCAATGAATGACATTGCAGACTCCATAAGCGACAATAGGGTGTGTTGGGATTCGAGCATGGACATTCTGCCATCAACTACATCCGATAGCGATCTGGATTTCGACGAAGTGCAAGAAGAGATTGTTAAGAAGAGTTGCGAAGTCTTGAACAAGATGACAGACACGCTGATAAAAAACTTGGACAATCACGATGGCGAGTTCGACTTCAAAACTACTGATCACATGACGCAAATATCGCCAGAAGACGTAGTTGGTCCAGATCTTGGCACACGGGGACAGTTTAAATCGAGCGTCGTCTCTTTGAGGAGAAATGGGTCGGAGGGTTCCAAGTCCAGCCAGATGGACGTTATTCTCTCAAGGTTGATGCAGGCACGCTCATCTTCGTCTTCTTGGGGCTTGCAGGCCATCGAATCTGAGATTCCAGACAGCGTGAAGAAATCGCGGCACAAACTTGCTACTTTGGAAAATATTGTGGCACTTCTTTCCGGAATTGACAAGACTAACAAGGTCCGGGGAAACTCCACGGAATGGGAGTCTCCCGTCAGTAACACCCAAATGGGTCAACGGCATCTTACATTTTCATCGCTGTCTCCCTTAGAGACAGCTCAAAGTGTTTCAAAAACCAGCATATCGAGAAAACACAAGGATGAAAGAGACGCAAAATGCAGTAGACCGTTCATGTCACTCTCGAGCTGCCCCACGCATCGATCTTCTATTTCTACCTGCGCACAGCATTCAGTACACTCGAATAGCAATACCAATGACCGGGTTCCTAGGTCAGCGTCACTTCCAATGACAAAGAGTCGTGCCATGTTCCGCTCGAGATCCCACCAATCTGACGACGTGTGTGCCAGACATGCCGGAACCTCGCAAAAATCAAGACACTCTTCCACTTCTGAGCGTAGCCGAAGACTGCCGTCATCTCCTGCACTAAAACGTAATGCCCGAAAGTCTGACTCGTCAAAAGAAGCCGGCGGCACCTCACGAAAACACCCAAAACACAAGAATCATGACAAGAAGCGGAGAAAGCATCTTCGAAATGTCAATTCTGCTCGTGGTGCAGGTAGTGGTGGTGGCGGTGGTAGTGGTAGTGGTGGTGGTGGTAGTAGCGTGCCGAAAAAGGAGATTCGACGCTCGCGGAGCCCTTGCTCATCGAAGACACTCTCGTCAACTGACCGACAAAATATTTTGACGTCCCCTGACTTATCGAACACTATTATCATTGCCCCATCAAAACACACAAGAGTATCTTATATCGAACTTTGTGAGCAAAGACAAAGATCCCAGACTTCCTCGGCGCGAAGAAGCGAATCTCGCTCTTCGAATGTGTTGAGTGATCGTGTCGGCACAGCTTCGAAGCAACCAAAATTATCGTCGAGCAAAACTCGTGTCGAAAAACGAAGAGCATCCTCACCTCACAACGCACTTTTTAACGCGCATAACATCCCCATTTCAAAAGAGGCAGGGTCTTCTAGCAACATGTCTACACGCAAACCAAGATCACCGAGTCCCCATGTTCGACAAACCCACGTCCAATCTCGGTCTACATTACCCGACCGCACCGTACCCTCTCAACAAAGGCTTTCTTATTACGATAATTGTTACGAGAAACGAAGGGCAGAGTCACGTTCTAACGAGCTTGATATCACTCCCTCAAAACAACCAAGGCGCTCTTTCAGTAACATTTCTGCAAGTAAACCAAGATTGCCGAGTCCTACCGCACGACGAATGGACTCACGAGCACTGAGCCCGTCTAATGTATATGATGGAGTTGTCCAAACACAGTCAAGAGGTTTTTATTGGGATGCTTACGGCGCGAAAAGAATGGCTCAGTCTCCAATTGCAATGACAGGTGATGTTCGGCGATCGGCATACGTTGACTTGTTCAGAGGATCCGTCACTGTCGATACCGCTTCGAATCGAGCCCCACTCTCATTTCGCTATACGTCTGAGCGGGGACAAGAAAAGCCAACCTCCTCTCCGCAAGTAGACTTTGCACTAACAGCTGAGTCTCAGTTTTCGGACTTGTCCACGGCGCCATCGAGAGAATCGTCGAGGTTAGACTTAGACAACTATTCCAACCACACATTCAGCTTGAGTCAATGCACCTTGCGATCATCTCGAGTAGATCTGTCTCTGCCTCGGATACGGTGAGTTCAAATCATGTACCTAACATTTGGTAGATCCATCGATGCACGATGTATGCAGTTAAAATACTTGTTTTACTATTAGCCACGTCGAGAGTACCAAATCGGACTACAGACACGTTCTTCAAAAGGGCTTCATAGATCGCTTGGACAACATCATCAAGCTGCAATCTTCGCGATCGTCCCAGTCACGTGTGAATGTTTCTGCCAAACCCTCCAATTCTAGTACCAGGCAAGTACAAAAAAGAATCCACTCTCAAAAAAACTGTTATTTAACTGGGTAACACTGATAAGAACTTCTAACAAAGTAATTCCCAATGTTTCGCAAACTATATTGTAGGCTTCATCAGGGCAATTGCGTTTCACAATTCACAAATTTCACAAATTTCACAATTCGCATAATTGTCCTGATGAAGCCTACAGTATAGCTCGCGAAGCTATAGGAATTTGTTTGTTAGAAGTTCTTAGCACTTGTTACCCAGTGAAATAACAGTTTGTTTGAAAACTCGTGCTAATATTAAGAAGCAGACATGAGTCTAAAGAAATGAACCCACTCTCACTCATTGTATGGTGAATATTTATAACCTCTACAGTGTATCTGATATTCAAAATACTCGATTGTTCTTTAAGCCACGTTGAAAGTAACCGATCGGAATACAAACACGTTCTTCAAAAGAGCTTCATGGATCGCTTGGACAACATCATTAAGTTGCAATCTTCGCGATCGTCCCAGTCCAGTGCGAATGTCTCTGCCAAACCCTCTAATTCTAGCACCAGGTAAGTAAAAAAAGGAATCCACTCTCAGTCGTGGTACATGGAGAATATTTCTGATATTTACAGTGCACCGCATATGAATTTAAACGTTTTGTTTGTTCTTTTAGACACGTTAAAAGTAACAAACTAGACTACAAACACGCTCTTGAAATGGGTTTGATGGATTGCTTGGACAACATCGTTATGGTGCAATCGTCGCAACCGTCCCAGTCTCAAGTGAATGTCGCTGCCAAACTCTCTACTTCTAGCACTAGGTAAGTACAGAAAGGAATCTACTTTCACTCGTGGCGGCGATAATATTTATAATTTTTACAGTGGATATAATTTTACGTCTATAAATTTCCAGCATGGCGCGCTATTTACGAGCAGAATCTGATTTTTCGAGAGCCGAGTACTATTCAAAACACCACATTCCTATGGCCACTGAAATGCGGGCTAAAATGAGAAAATCTCGGACCCAACCGCCATCGACTAATATCATCAGAGCTGGGGTGTCCACAATTTCCATCGAAAGAAAAGATGGAGAAAGCACCAACGAAAGTGAACAATCTTTCGGATTTTTTGACGAAGTCAACAATGTGGACGAAATCATGCAGAATTCATTCGCGGCTGCAATGCGCAACAAAGCATTTTCAACTTCTTATACTAATGTAATTCAACGTGAGAGACCTTTCCTCGCATCTACGAAAATATCACAAAAAATACAAAACTTTATCAGACACGACCGAACCTCGTGGCATAAGATAACCAGCGACTGCATCCAAAACGTGAAGAGAGACGACATAATCCTTCCGTTTTCTGCTGGTCAATCTGTAACCAACATTACTGAAGGTAAGAGTAGCAATTTCAACCCAGCAGAAGAAAAGTTAATTCGTGCTCTATTGGAAATTTTAGCCTATAAAGAGAAAAATGATAACTCGCCGACATCTAGACTCCTGATGGCTAAAGAGACACTTAAAAAATTCAGGACAAATAAGAAATATCGCCAAAAAGATAATCTTGACCAGGACGAAGTGCTGATTCCAATAGACAACTGTTCTTCGAAAACGCTATTCAAAACTATTAACATGATACTCAAAACTGACACGGATGCTAGTTTAACACCTTCTGAAAGTCACGCTGAAATCGGATCAAGAGCGAGCACCACTGACTATGAAGACGAGGCAGGTCTGATATTGCAAGAAGTTAACCAAGTACTTACAACAGGCATCGATCATAGTTCTTGGCATTCTGAAAGAGAAATTGGAATATCATCGGCAGCGAGCACCATCGACTATGAAGACGACGCAGAACCGAAGTCGCAAGAAGTTATTCAAGTAGTTACCACATGCGTCGAGGTTAGTTCTTCGCATTCTGAAAGATACAGTGGAGGAGCATCTGCAGAGAGAATCACCGATTTTGAAGACGACGCAGAACTGACATCGCAAGAAGTTAATGAAGTAGTTTCCACAGGCGGCGGGGCTAGTTATTCCCATTCTGAAGATGGCAGTGGGAGAGCATCTGAAGAGAGTAAAACTGAGTATGAAGACAATGTAGCAAGAGAACCAAAATCCGTCAACCAAATGCTTAAAACGGCCACTGAACCGAGTTATTCGCCTTCTGAAAGAAATATGGAAATAGAATCAGGCGAGGGAACGACGGATTATGAAGACAACGACACTCCTGTATCCCAAAGTACCCACGTTCTCGAAAATATATCACAATTCAGATATGGGCCTTCCACAAGAGACATTAACATGGAGACTCAGAAGAGTTCTGAGAACTATGACGAGGTTGAAACTAGAACATCGAAAGCTGTCGAACAGGTACTTGAAATTACCGCTGAAAGCAGTTACTTTCCTTCTCAAAGAGACATTAGCATTTTTTCTGAAAAGAGTAAATCTAGTTTTAAAGATGACAAAAGAGTTCCATTAAAAGCTGCCAACCAAGAACTTGGAAATATCGCTGAAACCAGCGATGCGCATTCAAAATCATGTCCCATCAACGTAGAATTGGGCAAGAAGAGCACAGCCAACTATGACGATAATACAACAATGCTGTCGAAAACTATCTACCCAGCGCCAAAGCTCGATCAATTGTTTTCAAGCAAAACTGAAGTTGGTACAGAATCTTTACAAATAATAACTAATTACGAAGCAAAGGAGGTACTTGAAAACAGCTCTTCCAGCATGAAAGGTGATTTGATAACCACTTCACAGCACGAAAGTAATAGCTCGTGCTCTGTGACGGAAATGCTCGAAAGATTAGAGATCGCCATACCGTTTCAACACGAGCGATTTGCAATCGAAACAACCTCTGGCATTTCAATTCCAATTACCGATGCAGTTACTGAAAAAACGTGGGAAAGACTGAACTACGCAATCTCTCACTTACCAAAAGAGACCATAAATACAGGAGACGAAATATACTCGCGTCACCATCATCCCAACATCCCCCCAGAAGTTCGGGCGGATATAGAGCTGTACAACGAGTGCCAGCATGACGAGTCCCCGCAAGACGAGCCCATGTGCCATGCTCTGAAAATGGGCAGCAGGCATCGAAATACACGAGACGCATTGAGGCCAACCAAATCTCTTATTGCTGATAAATTATGCGAGCCATCAGTTATAGCAGAATCGAGACGTTGGAACGAGGAAACTGACGGCATCGTAGCAGCTTGTGGAGATTCTGATACAAACGATGGACCCTTTAGACCAGACGAAGTTTCTCTGGTTGATAATGCGTCAACGACGGTATGTGTGACAGACTCTGTGGCTGACCAATCTACGTTACATGACAGTGGTAGCTCGACAACTCTAGCCAACTATTCCATCACAAAGACCCCGACGAGTTCCGCTTCAGCAAGTCGAGAGTCGCTGGCAACTAACGACACTGTGAGCAGCCCCGAAAACGAAATACTCGTGACCTTGTTGGATCAGGTCAACACCCGTAGTCAGTTGGATGTTTTGAACTCTCGCCTAGAAGCTGTGGTGAGAAGAGAACAATTGGTGGAAGAAGTGGAGCCAAGAGTCTGGAGAGGGACGAGCACAATTTCGGCTCTCTGCTTGACATTCAGTGCTGTGGTGGCTGGAGCTATTCTGGGGATTCCAAATCTATGGGAATAAAATTAGAATAGAACTCGTAGCTCATATTCATTTTTCCAATGAGTATTGCAAATTTGACGTCTGATTTTAATTAAAACAGAATTATAAAAATATGCGATGTTACATGATTTCATTCGAATTATGGAATTACACGTGAACAAGGTGTTCGTTGATGTTTAGCGAAATGTCTGTAAAGCGAGATATGATATTATCATTTTGTCATTATCACATGACTTCTTTTATACTTCGTTTTCGATGACTTCTAAGTTGGCCGATCCTGTCACGTCTACCAATTCGAGCGAAGAGAAGGTGGCCACCAGGTTATGAATCCCGGCTCGACTCGGCGTGAAGGTATGTTCCAACTTTACTTCTTCCAACGGACCGACGGGTCTAAAATATTTGCAAATATTAAACCAATTTCCAAAATGTATGATCTAGCCTTTTTTAATCACAACATTTCATTTTTTCCAGCATTACTTAAGAAACTACCATATAATAATTAAATTACACGAGCTATATGACATACCTGAATTCAATTAACGTGTTCTTGGTAAGACCGGGCCCAGAACAGTTAAATTTGCAGCTATTCAGAGTTTTCTTCAACGGATTTTTGAAACTCATCTCGATCATGCATGGTGCATTCGTACTCGGTATGCAATTTTTCACCTATTTCGAGAACAAACACAAATTTACATACTCCACTCCAGTTTTGCATTGTAACCCACAGAGCAAGTTAGTAATCGAGTGCATACTACCTTGATGGCCAAGTTGGGTTTGATGATCTGGAAGTCATCTTCCTCTGCCCAAGTGGCTCGCGTGTCTTCAACGGTGGCGATCGCGTAGATCTTCATGTTGCAGTACTCGACCAGCTTTGGGAGGTACTCCTCTGGACGGACGACAAGCCGCAACGTCTCCTCTGCAATTACAAAGCATAAAGTTACAAAAAAAGAAGAGTTTGGAGGTGAAACTGCATAGAATGGTGGGAATTATCATATCTGACCCAGAAAGTTACACTTGGCAGCTACCTTTCTGGAAATATTTCGCACACAACATCGAGTAATTAGCGTTTAAATGGCTGAAATTTCTAGGCGATCGCTTGGGACTTAGAGCAGTTGAGATTTAGCTAAAAAAATACCGAATGAAAGCAGTCCAAACTGCTCGCCGAACCGACGCTATGCGAACCGACTCTACACGTAAATACTAAACCCGCTAGACGATCTCGCCAGAAACTCGCCAGTCGTGGACTGTGAGTAGTTGGGAGTGTGATCAGTTGGAACTGTGAGCAGTTGAGACTGGAAGCAGTTGGGACTGTGAGCAGTTGGGACAGTTAGCAGTTGGGACGGTGAGCAGTCGGGATTTTGAGCAGTTGAATCGATCCCGTTGGCTCGTATACTGGCGATTTTTTTGGCAATCGAAGTAGTCGGTACGGCGAGCAGTAACTGTTTCATAGCCCATCGAGCTGCTAGAAGAGAACACATGTGCCTTAGCAGCTCGATATGGGAAAATATGCCGCGGTCAGGCGTGATTTTTGCGTCAGGCTGATGGTTGCATACTTCAATTTTGCTTTCAATAATTGGCCCTCCGTATAGTGGGGTCAAAGTTTTCTCTTATCGCGCCGAAATTGAGTGACAAGAAGTTTTTTTAATACTTAAGGGCTCCTAATCGGGAGGTAGATAATTTAGAAATACCAACATAATTATCTACTCCAATCCCTTTGGCTCTGACCGCGGCTGTACAGAGATCAATCAGAGACTTATAAACACCAAATACAAGTATAATAACCCAGTTAACCATAACCAATAGCCCAGTTATTAACAGTTTTTTTTTTACCAAATACAAGTCTTTGACACTCGTTCCCTGACAAACAGAACAGTTGCTTACTGACAGAGTGTTTTACCAGATTTTTTAGCCCGAGTCAAGAGATGCCAACAACTGAAAGACGACTTGCAAAACAGTTTTTTCACTGTCAATAAGGACTCTACGAAAACGTAGCTCCAAAAATTTTGATCGCCTCTAGAAATGGCAACAAGTGGTATGTCTTTTTCGGACTCAGAGTTAAATAATTTGGTACAACTGGCTTGAAAGAATCCATTTCAGCCTAATCTTAAGGTTTTAGTTGAAAAAGTGCCTCACTCGATTTGGGTTTCAGCTTGAAGTCGCCGGAAGCGCTCTTGACGACTTTGGCCCTTACGCCTGTGTAGTAGATACTGGCCGCCGATAGCGATGCATGTACCTTTCGTTCCTTGTTGCTCTTGTTCTGTTGGCAGACGAAGGTTAAGCATCACTAAATTTAAACTTTTAGATTATCAGATCCATTCCCCTCGATCACGACTAAAAGCTCCTATAGTATAAAGAAAGTTCTTACGTGTATGTTGACGGTGACGCTGAAATTCTCCCCGAGGTTGATAGTGTCGAGTTCGACGAGGTCGAACTCAATGTCAGACACGCTGACATCAGCTATGTCGTAGAACTGTTTGGCCCTGGTGTTGCCTTGGACGCCGTTGTAGAGATTGAGTCGTTCGGCTTGCGTCCCCTCCTTGGCCTTGTACTGGATTGTTATGTCTTCGCGATCTTTCTCGCCGTTAGGGTCGAATATGAAAGGCTGTTTGGTATAAATCATTCGCCCGATGCTAAAGGGAAGGGGAAAAACAATGTCAGCATTTTAGAATCGAGGCTTTCTGATTCGGGACGCCCCAGGAAGTGTTTATCGTTTATTTGTTTCGTTGTTTCGCGCAGCTGGCGATAAACTTTTACATACACGCCGGCCCCGACCGGGGCTATACAAATATTAGAATGGCATTTTTAGTTTTTGTTTCAGGGAAAGGAATCAGAGTGACTATTTAATTGATCCGATGTGGTTAATTGCAGAATCAGGAAGCGTAGCTATACCTATACGAATTTTTTGTTGATGCGGTCGGTGAATGAAGCCCTAGGAAGTGTTAGACGCGGAAGGATGCGAAGCGAAGATATGTGCTTTCGAAGCGGGAAACGAATCCGAAACCTCTTGATGACCAGTCTAGTGCCCTAACCATCTAAGCTATTCAGTTATGCACACTCTTATCGCTTCGTTGGATGGCTTGGCTGGGTCTCACGGGCTAGAGGTCCCGCCATTGTGTCCCGTTTCGGACGCTCATTTTCCCGCTTCAAATCTCTTTCAATGACAGCGTCAAAACAATATAGGTAGCAACGAGATCCAAAATCTTGTTCATCAGCCAAACATTTACTAGTAAAAAAATGGAAAGAAAAACTGAGCCACTAACGAACGTGAACTATGTGGATATCCTCACTGGTATTTGTTGCACTGCATTCGCTGGAAACCGAGGTCGCAGCTGGGATCCTCTTTCCAGTTAACCAAATCGGCGTTGACGGATGCCAGTAGAAACGAGACATCGTAATTGAGTCCGACAGCGCCGCGACGAATTGCCTCCAGAGACGCTGGTCCACATTGGAACACGCCTGGGACACAAAAGAATGATGATAAAGCGTTGTTTTGTTTTAGGGTCTCCTTTAAAATTAACCCCCAAATTCGTAGGTGGTGCTTTGAGAGGGGCACAGTTTACACTCAAATGTAGGCTTTTCTCTCTCATTTTTTTTGTATTTTGGTATGCTCACACGAGATGCCAAGCTGGAAAGGGGGGCTGGTAAAAAGACAACCATGCACACAACCATGAAGGCTGATCATCAGGATTCATAAATCAGAACCGAACCCGCCACGCTCGGGCCTTATTTACAAAGATATACTTTTTCTAGGGGAAATATATTTTTCTTACGTACACCTCTCCGCCACATTCACCCCCACCATGCGGCTGTTGGTCTCGAGTCCGCGTGAGGTGTAAGGGGTGCAAGCCAATAGACAGCAAGATGTAACAAGCTCATTGATCGCCGGAAAACGGGTGGGTTACTGCAGTCGCATAGTGGGGAAGGATTTGGCGGAGAGATCGAGGTAAGAAAAAACTCTTCTTTCCCTGAGACATAGTATAGATATAAAGATAGTTTTGATATTTTTTACCGTCACTCGTTTCTTGCGGAGTCGCGTCAATCGCCTGCCAGCCACCATAACCCTTAGGCAGATCGGGCCGGGCCATCCACACGTCGTTCCACACGTGATAGTTCCACACAGAGTCCTCGCCGTTCTCATTGTTGGGGTCAAACTTGAGCTCCTCGTTGTTGGCGTCGAAGTAGCGGTCGACGGTGAGCGACGCGTTGGCGTCGTGGGCAGATACAAAGTTGGAGACCACGCGGGATGGAATCCCCAGGGCGCGGCAAACTGCGCGGGGCGCGGAAGAGACGAAAGTTAGAATTGCTCTATTAGGTTAGTACTCAATTTGGGATCGACATTTCGGAAAGTGGTTTGAACTTTTGTATCCCGATTGTTCAATATATTAATCTATGGATATTGGTCTATTTCGAAATGCAATATTTAAAAATACCTGTCGAGTTATATAAAAATATGATATCGATATTTTATTTTCTCCATCCCTAAATCATAAACACGATATGGGGTGCAGCGGGATTAGAATTCGTAGTACGTGTAAAGAAGGAGAATTTTATGAGTCAGGATTTCAGTCTATCCTTACTAGTTGAGAAGGAAGGTGATGGTTTTTTAGATATTTGAGAGTATATTTACAAGGTGTGTTTGAGAAGGAAAACATTCTTATCACAAATATTCTGTTGTATCATAGACTCGTTGTTAAAATAAAAATCTACTTTAGCTAAAACCGACATGGTAAAATACTTTTTCTGCTTAAAATTAAAAAACACTAAAGTACAATAAATTCCAAACTTTTTGAGGCCCCTTTACGTTGGTAGGAACTGAATTAGATTTAACAAAAATATGCAAACATTTTAAAGTTTACCAAACCGACAGCCAAAAAGTTATTTTTTGATTTTAGGGACGAATTGCCGAGTGTGCATCAATATTTAACCACTTCGGCAAACCGAACTAGAGTCTCCCACACACGCACATTACCTGCTCTTCTCCACCGGAACTCAGCTTGACTAATAAACTTTGTTGTTTGTTTGTACATGGATTTATGACCCACTGTTAAGCAGCTTAAGCATCGACGTCGTTGTCGTCAGAACACGGAATAGGTTGGAGGCGGCCATGCCCCGGAGCAAGCCTAAAATTTCTTACTGGTGTACGTAACGTAAGCCTTGGCTAACTTGTAAACAAAAGCCAGTGAAGCGTACAACAGGCCTATTGGCGAACTATTTCCTGCACGCTTTGATGTATGGATAAACCTAGAGTGCCCATGGATAAACACCTACACGTATTATTGCACAGTCAAGCCGATCCAGTGCGCTGAAAGCAGACCGAACCTTTACTTGGTAGTTGATAGTCGGTACGAATGTACAAAGACAAAACGCATTGAGTGCTAAAGTTCCGACTCATATCTTTGTCCTAATTTGATCATCAGTTTTTCTGAACATTAAATACTAATAATTAGAAAATAAAAATTACTTTACTAAAGAAAATACGTATTACTACGGAAAATAAATTATAACAAATTGAAACTCTCCACTATGCTGAAGAAGTTCGGTGTAAATAGACCGGAATATACAGACTTTAAAAACTTTGAACATAACACGTGTTTATTCACTCGTTCAATTTGTTTTAAGTGCTTAATCCTCGAGTAAGCAGGTATTTTTGAAGTGATTTTAATATTATTAAAATTGTTTTAAGTACTTTACAGTTTGCATACACTGATATGCACGTAACTAAAACACGTTATGTGTATCTACCCTTTCGTACAAAATTCAAGCAAGAAGAAAAATCACTTTGAAGTGTAGAACAGACCGTATCGCGTACCTACGTCAAGTGGAAACCCATTGGAACCTCGGAAGTTGCACGATGTGCCCGTTTTAGTTGATTTTAGAGATTTGGCTCGATGACAACCTACGGCTCACGGCCCACGAGTGCAGTCGGCCGCACTTTTTCATTCGATATGGTCCGCGCTTCAGAGAAAACAAACGAATCGGAAGTGAGTATTTTAGTTTTAAGATGGTTTTGAGGCCCACTTGCACCAACCGCGACATGTGTTTCCAGTGGCGTATGACATTATTCAGAATTGATGCAAAGTGCATCACACTTTTGTATCTCTTTATATGTTCGGCTTAAAATAACAACATGTTACATTTTCCTGTTTTTTTACGTTGTATTTCAAGCGATTTGTGGCGGTTTTAAAATGGGCCTTTACTTGGTTGCTCAAAAACGCATTTGTATCACATGACCAGGCGTTTCTGTTTCAGTCAGTCCAGTGAGTTGTAGTACGGAACTCATGGCATGTACTATCTCCCAGGTTATTGTTTTCCCAAAATAATATAGTGTTAAGCGCCACACACATTTTGAAAATGCGCCTGCATTATTTTTCATGTCAGCGAATATCTATTTGTATCGTTATGTGTGCAATTGTCATCTCGTTCCAAGCGTTGGCTTGTCTGTCATCGCGTAAGCAGCCGATTTGTTTACCAAGGCAATGCATGCAGACTGCCAACCTTGCGGGTATGAAAGGAAGAAGAGGGAACTTGAGCAAATAGAAATTCTCCAAAAGGCCAATTTTCCAAAACGACACACACTTTGTTTACTGGGAGAGCATACTTTTCCGCCACGCGCGATAGTGCCAGTTAACACAGGAAGGCATGGCTAGCGAGCCTGTTATGTGGGTGAAACGCACTATGCTCTCACCCAGTATAGAGTCAAGGTAGATCTATAACATTACTGGCGATACTTATTAGGTTTTAAAACGCTATTTCTCTTCTTTTTGTGATAAATATTCAAAAACTTGTATTTAACACGTATTTTTGAGCAAGGAAATGAAACAACCGCACAGATTTGGAACAAAATATGTTAAGCAAGCTTCCAGCATTACACTTTTGCTACAGCAAGCCTGCAAAATGATGGTTAAGGCCTTGTAACCTTATGGTTTTAAGACTGTAATATGTAGGGATTTTCCAGTATGGTAACAATCGTCTATTAAAGTTTAGTCAGAAATATTAAGCTCAACCACAAGCCCCGTTCATACATAGCTTTCTGACGCAGTCCTCAACAGCCCTGTAGGGAAGCTGTTGGAATTTCAGTGACCTTCGCGCTAAGTCCTCATTTGGACCTCGAAGGCTCGTGAGGCCGACGAGAGCACATGTGCATAGCTTGGTGAAACAGGTGAGGTGCGGGCAGCTTTCTCTTGTTGGTGTCGCCAACCAACGCCCTGCAGGTGTCGACCTTCTTTCTCAAAGCTGTCGGCGTCACGCTGTCCACGACGGGAACGAAAGCTACGTTTGCCCCAACGCCTCCCCTTGTCATAGTACCGACGTAGAAACAGACGACTGCTACGTTGGGCCTCTAGAATCTGCCTTGCCGGGAAAAAGACGGCAAGCGCTGGGAATCACGGCACCTCCACCGAAAGACGGAAGAGAATTCCGTCTCGCCTGCACTGCGTTCTGCTACAAAATGCAGGCCGTTGAGCAATCTCTTGGTTATCTTT
>QKMV01001045.1:3475-17886 GCA_003287335.1 Lednia tumana
ATTTCTGGGTGATATAGCTGTGACGCGGTTATAATGAGAGTTGCAGAACTACGTCCCCGGATATAAATCAGGCCCATTTCTGGGTGATATAGCTGTGACGCGGTTATAATGAGAGTTGCAGAACTACGTCCCCGGATATAAATCAGGCCCATATCTGGGTGATTTCGGCTGGTCATTCAATATCGCCGATTAGAATGATAATTGCCTACAGTCTATATTTACAGTGAGAGATCATACTGCATTACACCCACAAAATAGGCCCTCTAGCCATACCTTCATGTGTTAACTGCCATCATTGGCCCTGGCAGATAAGTATGCTCTCTCAGTAAATAGAGTGTATGCCCTTCTCATATTCATTAGCTTCACTTAAGAGATATCAAGCCTAATTATGTTGTTTTAGAAAAGAATAAAACAACATTAAACAACGGCTCTGAAAGTCTTCAAAATTCCAAGCCTAATTAGCTCAGCTGGTGCAGTATCGGGCGCAAAATCTTAAGGACAGGGGCACGAGTCTCCCTCGAGCCATACATTTAAGGAGTGAAATAATTATTTATCTACATTACCCTACCATGGTTCAATACTGTGATGTTTTGTACCCTTTCTTAATATTTCAGTTTTTAAAAATTGCAAACTTGGTAGAAACGGGAGAGAAACTAAGCTACAACACTCGAACGTAGCGCGTATCAGCCTAGATATTTGCCTAGAGTAAAAATTGCACAGCTTGCATTGGCTGTGACCAGAGTTGATTGCGTCGATTTTGGGTTGGTTGCCGTGGAGACTCACCGCGTAAAGGAAGAGCGCGGCGATCGCGTGAAGGAAGAACGCGATGACGGCAAATGCATACGACCACGACAGGTGGTTGTGGTTCGGGTACATCAGCCAATCACGGCGCCAGCATTCGCCGCCGAAGATCGACACTGCCAAGAAGAGCAGCGAAGCTGCAAAGACGAGAACAACCATTGCATTCCACCTCCACGTAGTGATGGGAAAATTTAAAAAAAAAAAACTGTCGACAGCATAAAAACCCTATCCAATTTTGAAAATCTCTCTTTGGCTTTGATTGGATTGTGGCTGGTTCACTGGGAGAAGGTGAGCATGCATGTACTGAATTAGAAAGAACTTGGCTTTAAAAGTTTAATCCTTGTCAGCTTGGCTCTAGATTCTAGCTCTCAAACACAATGCATGTCTACCAATAATTAATAAAACAACTGAACTCGCCCAAAAAGCATATTGTAGATTTGTTTTAAAGCGAACGTTACAATAACAAAAACTCTAAAAACCTACTGGGTTGGGTTTACAAACAAAAAGCGGATTTTTTTCATCTCCTGACAGCCGGAAAACTGTATGCTTTGGATTAAGAATCAAAGGTCAGAAGAATCAAGACGTACCTGCGGTGGCGTTACACACGAAGCAGACGGCAGAAAGTAGCCACTCGTACATCAGCACAAACTGCAGCGGCCAGCGCACAAGCACCAACGCAACCACCAGTTGTGATAACAAGCTTGCTATCAGTGCAAGTGAAACAAATGCCTGGACCACCATCAGCCAGCCTGGCAGGAGCCTGGAATACCAAACAAAGTTAGCCAAAACCAAGTAAGCCCTTGAAAAACAGTTCCAATAATGCATTGCTGGAAACCTTTGAAGTCCCTGGAAACATTAAACCGCAAATCTCTTAATTTTAATTTGGTGCCAGGGACATGTCAAAGAACACAAAGGATGCAAACAGGATGTATTTTGTCAGGTCAGATCCCTTGCGTTAGCGTTTACAAACGGATCACGGCTTACCATTCTCGTATGACGTGGTACTCCTGGCTGAAAATGTAGTGGCACCCGTCGAACAGCTTGTCGAACTGATACGATGGGTAGCGGAATTGGTCGAAGCAATATTCCCAGAGCCCCATGTGCTTGAAGTCACTGAACGTTTCCTCGTAGGACTTTATCCAGTAAGGGCTGAAGATGAAAGTAGGGTCAGTGGATAAAACATACGCTTGCTTAAATGCTTGACAGTGGAAATTTTTAAGATCCAATTGCAATCTTAGGTGTACTTTAAAATGGCTGTTATAGTATGTAATAAATTTTGATTTTCAGGCCGATCTTTCCAGAGTGAACAAAGCATTTTTAGAGAGGGATCTAGTCCACTGTTTTATACAACTCTGCCAAGTCTATTTTATGTCTGTCTTTAGCAATGGGCAGTGTCATAAATAGGCAGTATCTTGCCTATCATTTACCAATTCAGTAGGTAGGTACTTAAATTGTAAAAAAAGAATAGCCTGATTTTGGTTTCTGACGTGATTCCAACGAGCAATGCAGACTGGGTAACACTAGAAGAATTTTGGCAGTTTAGTTTCAGTTAAGTTTTCAGCATTTTAACCCAGTTATTAACAGTTTTTTTAAAAACACTAGAAGCCTCTAGGACAAGCTCTCTTTGACAAAATTATGAAAGATTTTCAAAAATGGACAATGGCTTTATACCAGCTGGGACACCTGTCCGCAACCAAATGCATGTATCTTGCTCAACTTGACATTTATGAGCACAAAACTGTAGTTAGCTATTGCACGGAGGGCGTTCCAGATGTACGTACAGGTACTTATAATCTTCTAAACAACCATTTTTGAAAATTTTTAGCCGATTTTCACATATTTTAATTCCATTACTATGAATTAACACAAACATAAATACCTTGCAAATGACATAAGCAGAAAGAGCCCACTGATGTAAGTCAGCATTCCACCGAAGACCAAGGCCCCTAAAACGATGAAAGGGTTGATTCATAGGCTAGTAAAATAAGATTGCATTCGTAACTGATCATCTCGAAGTTTAAGTATTAACGCTGGGTGGCTTCAGACCAAAGAGTAAATGCTACGGCCAAGCCCTAAACTTTGTTGTTCTCTTGTAGGCATTGCCTAACCACGTAATAACATTGGAGCTATCTGCAAATTCCAACGCGTGATCGACCAAATTTGAACTCACCCGAAGCCTTTGGGTAGTCGAGCTTCGATGCGGTCGACATTTTCGACGATTATTGCAACAGCGAACGTGAATTGACGAACTTTAGTTAATAGATTTGAGCTTGAGCGTCAATCAGCCGCCATGTTTATTGCCACTCCCACGAGGCGAGTCCGCGCGCGAGCGATCTAGCTTGGCGCGCCTGTCGACCACGATCGCGGGGAGATGTTGATCGACCGCACTCGGCGGCCCCAATGCTCGGGAAAAGGAGTTTACATTACCTAATTGACTCTTAACTTATGTCACCCCTCATCCAGCGTATTTAATGAATAATTAATTAACAACAACACCGTTACCTGCGGCGTTACTCTTTGTATTGGCACGGTTTAGTCGAAGATTTAGATGTGTATTTATTTTCAGGTCAGCTAATAGAACGGATTGAATTTTCGTATTGTTTCAACTGTAATCAACTTAGAGAAATCCCATTCAAAAGCCTTACTACAAAAATCTAAAAATCGCGACGTCCACTGTTTTTGAGAATTTGGCTTTTCTGGATGGAAGCTTCAACTAGTAAGCGAAGAATGGCGGGAAAGCGAAGCGGGAAAACTTTGTTAGCGATACGGGACACGAACACGGGACCTCTATGGTTACCAGTCGAATGATATACCGCACAGCTAACCGGGCACACATTCTCCATCAGACGTTTTTGTTCCAAATAATAAGTAATTGTGCTAAATATGTTCCTTTATTTATTTATTTTTAAAATCATAAAGCCTCTCTTAAAGCACTCGTCATTCATATCCTGCGTGATACTTATATACTCTACGCCCTTCTTATAGTCACTTCTAGAAGTCAGTTGGGGATTCCAAGGGCCATGGGCCAAGGCTCGAGCTCCTCGCGTCTGATAATGGTGTGAAGCATTCGAGAAAAGGTTGACGTTTCTACGGTAAAGATAGCAATCTGCCGAATGTACATACAGGGAAGTGGCAGCAACTTCCTCTTTCGCAAAGCTTGATGACAAGAAGCCCTGAATTGCAGTTGGTTCATGCAATCGCGCTGTCTGATTAGTTTCTGCACAACGAAGGTACACTGGCTAGCTAGAAAGGAGCCCCAAAAAACGAGTCCTTAGAGCTTTTAGAGTTTTGTTTCTGATTATGTTTCTTATATCAGGTTAGTGACCTGAGGTCACTATTGTTAAAAAATTACTTACTGCATAATGCCAGTTATTCCGAGTGATTCAATTTCAATATTTCGCGTTGTCATCGCCAACGCCATCTAAAATGATCGCAGCAACTATTTTTGAGGGGAAGTTAAGTTGTTGGTCAATTATCTCGTAAGAATGACAGATTACATTACTTGAGATGACGAGAGAAATGTCCCTAGATTTCGCAATTTAAACACTGAAACGTGAGGCATTATCAGTCAATTACTAATATGCTGGAAAGTACACGCCCTTTCTTCGGACTTCTGCAATCGTATTTTGTATTCGACAAATGCCCCAGTATGCGTCGTTCTCTCGGAATTAATACTAACTCGAAGCAATGGAATCGAACAATCTATAGTCAGAGTGTGCTCGACTTGTAACCAGGTTAAATTATTTATGATGCATTCCTTAACACCACAGGTAATAAAATTAGATTAACGACATTGCAAACACTGAGCTCCATCGACTTATACTAGCAGAAAGAAATCAATATCTGCTTAAGTCAAGAACCAAATGATTAATCAATACGTAGGCTTCTAACAAAATGGAGCATATATAAAACACAAATTCCTCAAAAATGAGTAACATACACACGTTTATTTAAAGAATTTGCATATATCAATACAATTACATAACGTTGCACATTGTGAACACTGTTTATAAAAATACTACCTGTATCTTACGCAGCGCAGCTTAGAGCTCAGGCATTGAGCGGCTAAAAGGAGGGGACGTTTTTTCACTTCGAAAAACCACGAGCAATTACAAAAATAAAATACTCTGTTAATATAGCTGCAACGTTCCTGGAGAAAACTCCAAGTTGCGGACGGACCTTTGCCAAAAGGCTGAGATTCTTCGATATTACAATCATTGCTGATAGAAATGAAACTAGAAATGTATTTAACGCCACAACAAAGAAGGGCTTCCATGAGAAAAACTCGGCAAAATTCACAGCAATTTTTATTAATCTGTTTTTTACAGCCAATTAGGAATGTTAAATTATACTAATGTAGATTATACTCCTGCCTGATTGGCTTAAAGTCCAATATGGTGGGAAAATTGCTGCAAATTTCTTAGTGCAATTCTCACGGAAGTCCAGCTTAAGTAGGTATCTACTACCTACAAAGAAAAGCACATTCAATTAATTGAAATCAGAAACAAAGGATTCTAGAATGGAATGTTAACAGTTAAGAAGCTTTACAGATTTCTGCTAAGATCACTTAGCACATTTTTTCTTGGTTTGTTGTAGTATGAGCATTTAAGTTTACCAATCTTCGCTAAACTTATAATATTGCATACGTAATATTCTAAACTAGTCTAGGGCTGCCTTAAAAACATACAGTAAATAACCTAAAATTAGTCAGAGTGCAGCTTTGAACAATGACTGATATGTCGCGTGATTAATTATATGTAAATGCCGACAGATTTCAGTCAAACTTTGGACGGATTGTGCACGTTGATTGATTTGCTCCGAGCAGGAAAACGCAAGCCTCAAGAATAAATCCCAATGATAAAATAAGGATGGGTCGACGAAAAAACTCAAGGATTAAACAAGGAGTGATAGGACTCCTTTTTGCAATCGGACCGATAGTTGGGTAGATTCTGTGAGTCGAATGGTTTGA
Organism: Lednia tumana; assembly: GCA_003287335.1. Classification (NCBI taxonomy): domain Eukaryota; kingdom Metazoa; phylum Arthropoda; class Insecta; order Plecoptera; family Nemouridae; genus Lednia; species Lednia tumana. Next base: position 9,246 of record QKMV01001045.1, read on the forward strand.
AGATGAAAACTCGAGACAAAGGCTCGAGATCAGAGTGAAATAGGGATAAAACCCGGATCCATGACAGAGCCAATGAAGTTACTACTTGCCTTTGTCAGCTACAGTAAAAGTTTCTGAAATTTGCGTGCAAGTTCAGAATTGAGATTCATAAATCTTTCCTATTGTGTCAGACAGAATATAAAATGCATAAGGACAATTTTAGGTTACCATAGGTAACAAAACTAAGATAGGAAAAGGGAGTTTTAAGAATAAAGTTCCGAATATCTCGTTGCTGTTTGGAACTGTGCAGATAGAAATATTTCGAGATGAACTACACGGCTGGAAGCCGTTGTGGGCTACGTCTCTAAATCTCAAAACTGTGCAGCTTCTTGCCGCTGTTTAGATTTCTACTTACTATACACCAACGCACAATGTTGTGCTCTATCCAAATACGTTAACAGTCTCGGCCACAAGCCCTTGTGTGAATTGAACCGCTTCAAAATCCCTGAACCTTCATGTAGCGACACGACATAAACAGCAAACGCAGTTTGAACATGCACGTTGCGTACTTCACTTTCTGAAATGTGACGCAGCTACCGATGGCAGGTCAGAAATATTCCCAACAGGTGCATCTTTTACCCAAAACTGAGAATCTATTTTTATGCTTGAAATCCAGCGCCCTCTACAGACAGAGCTGTCAATTTGAACTCATTGGCTAACATCGAGCCAATAGGAACCAGCTTTCTGGCAACCATTTTGTATGAAAATCTATGCGGGAAAATATTGTAACCGTTTTTCAACGCTTACTCTATTTCTGATCAAAATTAGGGAGGACAAAGGCAGTTGTGGGGAAGTACTTTAGTAATTGGCAGACAGGGTGCGACTGTAGTTTTTTTTTTAACTGGAGTATAAGGTGAAAACTGCCACTAAATGGAAAAGCTCATTCTGAATTGCACCGGAGGAAGGCTTCGTCTAATTTAAAATTGCATTACCCACATATTGTGCCTCTTCGATGTTTGGCACAGACTTAACGTTTATTACGTAATGATATGCTATCAGCAAAAACTGCAGAAACCTTTGTTCACAAGGTAGTGAGTATCGTGAGTACAACACGCCAATCTCAGATCCTGTCAGCACTTTTTACTAAAATCAACCAGGAAAAGAATCGAAATCTCCCAGTCAAAACTTGGCAGGGGAGTTACTTGAATTGTTGACTAGCATGAAAAGCTGCAAGACTGCAAACATTTGCAGTTAATGAAGAAGCAGCGGCCGGAACTACTGCGATGATATTTTTCGGCTTCGGATTGAGATATTAATCCACATTCTGCAGCCAATTTTATCATGCTAGAGGGGGATGAACTGCGTATTCATTAAGCCTGGGGAGCTTTCAGCAACATTGAAAAGGCAATAAGTCAGGCTGTTCCAGTGTCCTTGCCGCCTAAAAATGATGCAAACCTGTTATCAAAAAGATGGGGCAATACATTTTGCTGCTACACTATTGGATCATGCTTAGCAAGTCCATCGTCTAGCTCAACATCAACAGCTGGAAGCTCGCCGAGTTCATCGTGCAGACGGCAAATGACATGGAACAAATTGACAGTGGAAAAGTTATGGTAGATTCATCAAACTCGAGAGCAAGAGATGGAATTCGGGCCAAAGACATCTTGCGGACATCTGTCGATAATATGGCACCAACAAAATCTGATCGAGTCTGATTCTGATGGCCGTGAACGATGACGATTGCAACAGATGAATCCATGAAAATTTGTTTTCGCTTCGCATTTCGTTTCGTGTTTGTTTAATGTGCGGGTACCAGATGTGTTTTCTTGTATAAATACCAATTTTCGTTCTCAGTTTGTGTAAAAAGTGTAAAAAAGTTAAAATTCCCGCGCAATTCTCGACTTGGGGAATTGATCGATCATTGCGCGCAGCCCACAACCGCTCCCAGCCCTTTATGTACAAGAGCTAAGGCACAGGGAAACCACGAGTAGGAAGTAGGCGCCCGTCAGGCAGCGTACTGCAAAGCCGAGGAGCCGGCCAAGACAGTTTTAAGAGGATATTTGGAGACGCTCATTGCCATTTCTAGAATGCGCTCAAATTCAAGCCAATTTTTTAATTTTGGCTGACAGTACACCCCTGGAATCATAAATTGGCCGATAAAACAGCAAGGAGATCACGTTTGCTCCATTAAAGCCGCTTATGTCTCACTCTCCCAGGATCCCAGTTCTCCCAGGATCCCAGTGTTTGATTTCTGTTTCAGGAAGTGTACTCATAGCATTTAATTGTTTTAGTGGTTAATTCAGTCAAATGGGCAGACTGTCGTTTGAAAATTACGAATAACGGTCTGATTTCCCGTAGCTGCAATGTACTTTTGCCTCTATCAAGACGGCCGCCATACATGGTAGCCGCGGGGAAAAATAAAAATATTGACTTCAATTGAAGACCAATGGCTCTCTCCAGGTAAAATTTTCGGTCGGCATACATCAGAGCACTCCGAGAGACAGCGAGTATTCACCATGAGAAAATACTCGCCGCCACTCTCTCACAGTGCACGCCAATGTAACCAGCCGCAAACGCCACGCCAAACCTCCACGGATCCGGCTTATGCCTTCGTCTCCTGATCAAGACTGAAGCGAATCTGCGACTCCTTGACTTCGGCCCGACGCCGCGACTGCGTCGCCAGCTCGACGAGGAAAAGCGTGGCTGCGATGAAGAGCAGAATGACGCCCGCGACCGCTAGGCCGTACGCCCAGCCGAGCCAGTTGTTGGCGTGGTCCGGCATCCAGCCGCCAGTGTTGCCCAGCGCCCCAAACACGATCACGGCAATCAGGCCGCAGAACGCTGGAACAGGCAGAGAAAGCCCGCTATACCTCGTTGCGTTCTCGTTACCAAAGATGGTGTCCATCAAGCTCGCCACGATTAAATAGCTTCCGTCACGAAGAATATTAATATCACTTCGAAAATATCTGCCTTCTCAAGGACTCGAACCCCGGACCTTTAGCTTACATGGAAATTACTTTACAAACTGAGCTAAGCAGGGTACAGCTTCCGCCATGTTTACGTTAATAGAGTTCTGGAAACTCAGTTATGAGACCAAAGATAACTAATTGACTTCAGAGCAGGGCCACAAGGCCTTCAAAACAGAGCAAAAACTGTTGAACACTTACAAACAAAGATAACCGAGCTTTTTCACACTCATTTTTGATCTCAACGTCAGCTATTTGGTTAGCATAATCATTGGTAGTGTAAACAAGGAACTACTTGTCAGTTATCTCTCATTAACGACATCATGCAATCAAATTAATAGCTAATTAGGGCTGGAACGTGCAATGGTTTTTACCCAAATACCAGGCAATCTGGCTGCAAAATGCTGCAACAGGCACAGTAAACCTCGTTACTTGGTAGTTGTCTGTCTACCTCTATCTCTCGTTCCTGGCATACAGAATGACTATCTGGCGCTAGCACTAATCAGGGGTAACTAATTAGTAGGGATGACGTCTTGCCTATTTTTTTCATAGCTGCAAGTCTCAGAAAGTCTGGGTGTGCGACTTTCTGTGCTCACAGCGCAGAAGCACGTGGCTACAATTGATACGTTACACATTGTCTCAGACGCTTAGACGGCACAGAAACTGCTAACTGATTAGTGACTTGAAGGGAAATTTCGCCTCGTCTCCCTCACTGAAAAGTCATAACGGATGCCGTTTTTCGATAATACTGGGCCAGTCGGCACGTTGGGAAAACTTAGTGAACGCACCTGCGACGAGGTTGATGAGCGCGATGACTTTGATGAGCTGGACGTAGCGGCCTTGCTCGGGGCCGCAGCACAGGAAGTAAAGCAGCACGAGGATGAAAGATAGCAGGATGCCGATGAAACACAACGTGTAGAAGAACTGAGTGGCGATCATGAAGCCTGCAAGAAAACACCTCACGGTTAGAACCAGGCGTGTCATTCCGTTTGATTAAGGTGTCAAGCGGCAGCTGGGTAAACCTACCCGATTTGTAGTTGACTTTAATTGCTGCACAGTCAAACTAAAAGCGGCAGAGACACCAAACTTGGTCATTTCGTAGAGAACTCACGTAATTAAACTTTTAAGACTCATGTCTTCTGTCTAATTTCAGCACTAGTTTTCAAAAAAACTGTTAATTAACAAGGGGTTCAACTGCTGAAAACTTCTATCCAACAACTAACAGTTTTTTTGAAGAACTCAAGTATTTTTCTGGCAAAATCTAGTTACTATTTTTTATGAAAGATAGTATTTTGGTGATTTAACAATAATTTTAAGCTGATTTTTAACTGTATTGATACTATCTTCAAAAAAATAAACGAGAAATAACATTTCAAATACGTTTCGTCAGAAAGCCAGCTTAGTTTTCAATGGAATTACCAAGTTTGGTGTCTCTGCCACTTTTAGTTTGACTGTAGTAATTAAAGGCAAACTCCAATCGGGTGGGTTTTTCTGGCTGCTGATTGGGTCCTCTTAATTGGTTACGGTCAAAAAATGGTTATTCCCCATCACCTTCAACACTTGAAATAATTGCTAAGTGTAATTATATTCAAACCTGTAAAAGTTCCCATTCAGAAAAACCAAGTTCCCAATATTGAAAACTGTGCCATTTAAAGAAATATCTTTTAAGTTTTAAAGGCCGTTTTTTGTAGCGATATGAGCTACCTTCTTCACCCATTTTATAAATATTTCCTGATTTGATTGATGAACAGTAACCAATTCGCAAAAAAAAAACACTAATTTAACACAAAACTTGAACTCGGTGCATTTGTAGCTAACTAACCCAGTGAATTAGCGTTTGCTCGTGCAGGTTTGGCACTGAAAGCGCCCTGTTAGGTTTGCACTGACCTGGCAGCAGGAATCCGCGTATCTGGTCATAGCCAGTGGTGAACGGGTCGTAGACCCAGCGGCAACCGACAAAGAACCTGCGCCAGGTGTCGTCCAGAGGGTCTGGCAACGAGCGGAAGCAATGCGACCACAGTCCCAGTCGGTCCAGCTTCTGTAAGCGCAGAACAAAACCCCATCAGTAATGATAGTTAATTACTAAATTTGTGTTTTCGGGGATACAAATACCTTAATACAAGGTAGAGTGGTAGATAAGCTGGTAGCTCATGAAAATAGGCAAGAGTAGGTACTAGGTAGTTAAATAATGTTCAGTTATCCTCAAGAACAAATTTGAAAGATTAACTCTCCTTTTGTCTAGACCAGTGATTCCCAAACTTTTTAGACCTGCGACCCTAATTTTAGAACGCTAAACTTTTGCGACTCACCTTGTAATGATAATGAGGGGCTGGGGGGAAAGGTATTATTATTATTTCTGGAGATTTTTGTTGAATTTTTATTGTTCCGTAGCTTTTTTACTACTATCTTTTAAGAATTGTGATTGCATTTGATTTGACAAACAAATTATCTATTTTTTATACTGAGGCGTGTACGAGCAGTGGGCTTGTTTCTAGATTTTGTCTACGACAAAATTTACGTCTATGCCGATGCGAGTAATTTTCAGGCGCATGGAGCTCGAAAATCGTAAATTGTTTAAAAAATTTTTTTTGACTCTTTTGACTTTTTTGAATTCCTAACTTCACCGAAAATCCAACTTCACAGTTGTTCGAAGTTGTAAAAGAGATGAGCACCTTCAAATCTTTCGTATATAGACAGAGTTCAAAAGTTAATATTTTCCATGGAAATTCATTATCATTGAGGAATCTGGGCAAAACTTGGGTGCTTGCTGGCAGCCTCTGACAGGTTGGCTCAGAAGACAGTTTGGGTTCCAACTGACATTTTAGGAAATGCTGGTCTAGCATTATAAAAACGTGGCTTCCATTGACAGGTTCAATGTGGTGTGATTATTCCAGAATGTATAGTACACCGTGACTGATATCAGGAAGGCTTTAATTGAAAATGACAACTTGGCTAATTCATCTGTTGAATTTGCCTTTATAGGTGGTTACGAAATGTTTTTAATGAATTTACCCAGCCTCGTTTTATATTTGGACCCAGATGTTCTTTTTGTTTTCAAGGGGATGAAGAAGAAAGGCTAACTGTCAAGTTTTAAGAAACATTTTTATTTTATTTCAACCATGGGAAGTTACGAAATCGGTGGTTTGACAGATTTAGACAAATAATTAAAATAAATATTGCAAACTTCAACTTTTTATACATCCCACAGCAGCTTGATATAACAGAATCACTGAACTAAAGAATCAACACACTCACCGCGCCCGTGATTCTGGTGTCACTCTGCAGCCACGCCGGAGCACAAAACGAGACGAAGATGCAAATGAAGGCGAGGCAAAACACGCCAATCCCGCAGTTGCCCGAAAGTCCTCGGGATTTCATCTTGTTAAAGTCAGGTCGTAATATTCTGGAACAGAACTCGATGTCACCTCTCAGTCGAGAATCACATGTACGTATGGGAACTTGTCGCTATCTTAGCACAAAAGGGAAAGCTTTGTTGATAATGTCACCTAGATAGGATGGGCGAGCCTAACCTATAATATTAACTATCTACCTACGTTTGCTATCGCCTACTGAGTTATCTATTGTAAACGGACCGACCTGTCTTCAACCGCATGTGAAGCGATACTGTTTTGGAAAGTTTACGAAAAGAGCAATTACCTAAAACAGCCGATTAATTAGCTTGTTTTCTTCTAAGATTCCGTAGAGGTGACGCCCAAATTCACTACAGCGCTGACTCGCAGTGGCAGTCAACAGAACTTAATGATTGCGTGGGAACTAGCACTCGTTTCAAAAAGCTGTTACGAAAGGGAAAACAATTACTTCTATTATGTTCTTCAATAACTAGAGGAGAAAATTCCCAGCGTCGTAATTATGAGCTGAAGGTCGGTTCTATGACTGTCTGGGATTGTGTCAGACACGTCTTTATTTAATCTGGGATCTTTCAGTTGCTGGTAGAATTCAATAGCGTGCACAGTAATGTGGCGCCTTGAAAACGTGCAGAAACATTAACCTAGCTTGCACTTGAGAGGAGTAATATGTGCAAAATATACAAATCTCATTGTAGTTGCGTGGCTAATTTCCATGGCCACTGAAAGAGAGATTGTGATCTCTTTAGGCTCTCCGAATATTTAAACGCTGAAATACCTAGACCGTACTGTGCCAAATATAAGCCGACCCTTCAATGACAATTTTTGATAATTTTCAAAATCAGCACAGGCACTTTATGTAAACCGCACTTTATGTACGCAAGGGTTTGGGACAACTCTGACAGGTGCATAAACTAGTAGAGGAAAAATTGAATGAATTTAGTCCCCACCGAAGTTTGTTGGGATTTTCCTGTTTAATTTCGTAACAAACCTATGCTAATCTTCATGTTAGGTGGCTCTTTGGCCCTACACTTTCCGTAGAACCCGAAGGGTTAATATATACCCAATCTTTACCCACACCCCTTAAATTTGTTCCAGCACGGAAACAGGAAATTAATCGGATTCGTCATGATCTTCTAACCCTAAAATACAAAAAAATCAGTTCAAAACACCCCCACAATTACCTAACATATTGAAAACACACAGAAGGAGGTTTTTATCATTTATCAGCCCAAAGAAACAGGTGTCTTTGAAATATTTAAGGGGTAACATTTCTAGAGAATGATAACATTACCTCCCCTACCTACCCTTCCGTCAAGTGGTTTGTTAAACCATAGAGATTGGATGAATCTCTATGGTTAAACTGCCACTATGGTGGCACAAGTAACTCCGGCCATTCAAAAATAGCGAATCAAATTTATAAAATTGAAAAAATACCTGGGTACCCCAACACAGCGCATACCAATTGTAGAATAAATTAAATTTATGTACTCAAAGTAGAACAATAAAAAATACACCGTAACATTAGCATTACTAGTCAAAAAAACAATTGATTACAAAACTAATTTTGTGGAAAAAATTGACAAAATGCCTGAATACCTCATATGACCTCATTCCAGTGGTAGAATATGTTCATCGGCTGCGTACAATGACGATACCTGGACTATGAAATCAGCACTACTTAATAAAAAAAAATGTTAACATGACTAATTTTGTGGAAAAACTGAAAAAACTGTCTGAATACCTCATAGCACCTGATTCCAGCCGTAGAATATTGTCACAAAAGGGTGTTTTCCATCCTTTCGGTGAGATCCTCTAGTTCTTCGGGCACTCGAAGATCCCCACCGGCAGGAAGACGTGACCTTTACCCCCTGAGTAATCCTCTCTATACCATTCGGCTGGTCCTTTCCTGGTACCCAGTTATCCCAACCTTTCCCTCAGAGGCCACCACAGTGCCTGTCCTGTCTGGCAGGGCGACACCTTGCGCCTGCGTATCATCCCTTATTTGTTCCCCCGTCGATGCCCCTGAACAACGGGCAACCAGCGTTACGTCCAGGCTACGCGGGGATACCTAACTCAACGGCGCCAATTCTGCAAGGGAAGCGATTCGACCCTTCACATACGAATACACCCCGGGCGCCCCTTTTTTTTTCAGGATTAAAAAGTAGAATTTTCAGGCGCCAGGTGCCTGAAGGAAAGGTCTGGTGAGATGGACGAACGTTTACCATCAGGTAAGGGTTATAAATGGCACTTCTTGTAAAAATGTGTCACTCGTTGAGCTTATTTTCGTAGAATTCTCTCGCAAGTTCATTCTTGAAATTTGGCTGAGAA
>QKMV01001046.1:0-17885 GCA_003287335.1 Lednia tumana
ATACATATATACGTTGACGTTTCGGTTTGGAAGTCCGAAACGTCCGGATGTTATAAAACATGACACAGATTTTCCGAAAGTTAGTTTCTCATAACAAGTGTTGTGACGATTTATAGAACCATTTATATAATATGTAAACTGAGTAATATTTTCGATAACATTCTAAGTACATATGAAGGCCACATGGAGGTCTAAAAAAGGTAAATGAAAGTTAATTAAAGTGGTATCCACGCTCACATCCCAAACAAATATTTCCAGAGTTTCACATTGGAGTAGTTAATAGAACTTTATTTCATCTTCTGTTACACATATCAAACGGTGGCATGTAATTCAATATATTTTCAATGATGTCATCGCAAACGTAGTCTACATATTAATTTCTAATCATTCTTTGATTATTTTCCATAAATATTCATCTTTCTTCTCACGCGGAAAGCCCGCTATGAATAAAGTAATAATATTCCGACCGGGTTTAGATATTAGGATCACGCGCACAGTTTTATTGCGTGAAGACGCTCCAAATTAGTTCCGCTGATTGAACGAGGCCGTCTCGACGCTCTCGGCGCCTCCACTTGTCTCCAATGCAGACAAACTAACTACGTATTAATTGCTGCAAATCTGCACACATTACACCAAGTGTTTTTAATGAGCCATTCAACTGATGTTTGAAGATGACGAAGCGTGAAATCTCTCTGATATTTGCCTTGAAGAAAATAAATTGAAACTCTACAATCCCTTGTCCTTCGCTTGTCCTACTAGTTATATCGATTTTAAAACCCAAATAAGGTTTCAAAATCTGGCATATGCGAGTTTCAGCTTTCTTGTCTTGTTTTAACTAGCGATGTTTGTAAAAGGATAATTATAATGTAAGGTCCTTTCTCTAGACGTGAGTTTTATGTATTATTTTTCCCCAGCCTTATGCAATAAGCAGTGGTGGCAATGGACAAGTTCAGTGTTTGGTTTGGTTGTATTAGCTGTTTACCTTTTAAATATTTAACAAGCCTGTGGGATGTATTTAATGATGAGACCAATCGATCACGAGGGTTAAATCCTGGATAAAGGTCAAACTTATCGAGAGGTGAGTCGCGTTCAGTTTGGCCTCAGCCCCTCAACTGGCATAAAATGCATTCCTACACTGCAACAAGCAGCAGACACAACGTTAAAGCTTTAATTTGAAAGTAAAATACGTTAGATTCACTTTTGATAGGCAATTCATTGAGAAAAGACTAAATATCAGATAAGTTTGATTGAATTGGAAATGAAAGAGAAGTCTTCTTGGGGGATAATTTGAAAACTAATATTGCTCACGAAAAAATATATCGAGCGAAAGAAGCCACGGAAAATAACGGACGAATCTCATTTTTCTAAATTATCTGTTAATTTCACTATATAGGAGCGTACCAAATTAGTAATTTAATGGTGAGAATAAATCTATCAAAGGTAAACCATGGGTAAACTAACATTCGACTGGCGTAAACAGGAGTCATCAAACATTCTACAAAACTATATTGGCGGGTAAAACCATAATTGTATCTATACCACACCCATCGTGTCGTTCGAGCTAGCTTTAGTTTATTGAGGCACATCCAGCCAATCTAGGTCATATTCTCTAATGCCATGCCACTTACCGGAGCATTAGATGCATTATACCTTGGTTGCAATAATGTCTGCTCTGGGCAATAAGTCATGGGACACACAGTTCAAACCATTGAGCGGCTAAATGGGTGGAAATAAGTGCCAACTAATCTTATCCTCTCCAACTAATAAATTGGAACCGGGAAAAGTCTTATACACGGAGAAAAGCTCTCCTAGTGGAAGACATTACAAGCCAAATCACACCTCTCGAACAAAAGCAATGTTTGAACGTGTACAGGATAACACTTTAAGCATATCTTTAGCGAAAACTCTCGAGCAGAACACAACCGAGATTTCTGATTTTCTTATAAAACTAAAAAGAATGCGAGGAAATTGCTGCCGGGTGTGATGCAGCTGGCAATCTTAAATACCTAGACATCAAATCGATCAAAGAGAAAGAAGTCGTTCAAATTACTTTTTATATTTCCAGTGAACTTGTAAATAATCACTAATCACATTTATAAATACGCGTGCAACCCGACTGCATGCTGATCTCTGATGATGATAGTCATTACTCATTCCAAGAAGACGGGATGGAACTGGAGAAGTCATTGTCCACGGTGAACTCATTGGGGAAATTACCAACACGACGCCGCAGCGATGGTGGCATCATAGCCCACCGTACGCTCCTGAGGTGCTCTACCTATCTCAGTCAGCCTCCTATATTCCACGGGTTAATTAATTGGATTCCATCTCACTCACACACGCAGATTTCACGCGAGATTTGCAACTCGATGCTTTTATAATTTCCCCGAGGGCAAGAAACGTCGACACGTTGTGATAGCCATCACTTCAACCCCCTGACGTCAGTCCAGTTGTCGATAGTCATTATTTGACGAAATAATATACGCATGACGGCATCGCATCACGTTCAGTCTTCAGCGCTGAGCTTTGTGAACATCAGTGGAGAACACGATAACAACGAAAGTTACGCGTTACCAGAAGTAATGAGCGCATTTTGTGAATAACTTTGTTCTTACTAACAATTTTTATAACTATCGTAACTTTTATCCCGTTCGTTACATTTTACAGCTTAACGTGACATCACGATTCACGTTAGACTTACTTCCATAAAAGTATTTTTTGTGAGGAAAATCGTTCTGGCGTGGCCGAATTTTCAGAAAATATTTCATATGCAGGAGACAAATACTTTTGATAACATTTTGAAGCGAGTCAGATTCAAGAATTCTGACTAACCGCAGAGTAACTTTCCAAATTACCTTGCTATTTGCACACTAACTCAGTTACTTAAAATAAAAAGTGTTTTCTTTTTAGGTTATGATTTTCATGAAGTAACTTCATGAACAACAAATTTCCCATCGCTGGTGAAAATTGGGTCATCAAAAATTGGGTCCCAGTTGGGTGACTTCTGCCATAGGCCTTTTCGAAATCAAGATGAAATATCTCCAATTTGTAGCAGATATATCATTATGGCCTATGGGCTGAGAAATTAACCCGTATTTCACTTTCAGGCCTCCAGTTCGTTTCACAAATTGCTCAATTTTCTTAAAACAAAGGGAAAAAAACTATAAATTTGATATCAACTAAACAAAAAATTGTTAAATTTGCAACTCCAGCTTATTTAATCTCCTAATATCACGGTATCATCGAATAAATCAAGCGTTGGTAGATTCACAGCACAGCACGCAGCATAAATTGACACTCGGCCGTTCCCTTCTACGAGAAGATATCATCTTTTTCAGCAATAAATCGTATCGCAATTATTGTACTCTGCCATTACATCTTTAGCCCCCAGTGCATCGAAGATAAATTCAACCACGCGCTTCTGTGTTATTAGGGTAAAGTGAAAATTAATAGACTTATAACATGTCATCATGCCCTTAATTGTGGAAAAACAGTGCACCATGGGAGGATGTTAATAATGACGTGTTTCATGGACATTGTTAGGTACGGAGATAATTATATGCTTGGTGCAAAATGCAATGGGTTTGTTTGATTGGGATATTAAGTTACTTTTGATGAAGGATTCGTATAATGATATGCGGCATGATCACAATCAGAAATCGGAACAACTAGGAATCGTTGAATAGATTTTATGCACAACGGTGGACCAGAAAATTGCAAACTTTAGAAACGAATGAGTAAACCACAACACGACCGCGAATCGGCTGTTTTGACGTCTCTTGTAAATTGTAATGATATTTGTACATTTAAATGATTATACATTGCAATGTGGTAATACAGTTTTGTTTGTAATTAAAGGGACCGGACAGTTATATTAATTAAACGTTAGGCTGATTGGCCATTGGGGTTGTAGTTCCCTTTGATGTGGTTTTTTTCCGACGCACCATAATGTAACATGGCGCTTCCATAATGCCATGAGTAATTGATCTCGGCCAAGGAAGTAATGCAATTAATTATATACCTATCTCGTGGTCATATGCTATGTAATCAACACAATATACCTATGCAGCCAACCATACAGAATTTAGCTGAGCAATTCTTTTGTTAAAAACAAATCAAATGCGATTGGTCAACTGCCTTACTGGCTGTCGTGTAGTTAAAGAAGTCTAGTTAATGAACTCTGCTTGCCTTTCGTTGCTGTAAAATAATGATAAACAACTTTTTTTGCTTATTGGTTTCCTTGTTAATTGCCACTGATGGTATACGCAAACCAACTATTCGCATTAGCAAACTATTTCCTTCAATAACTCAACCAACTTTGCGTTATTCTGACCCTTCTATTAGTCTGCTCCATTGCGGAGCGGACATTTTCAAAGTTGGGCCCTGGCTTACTCTTCCGTCGTGGCCCAGAACTAATCTGTACAATGTCTATTAAACTTTTTTGTCTTCTTCTACAAAAAACTAACAATCGTCTGCAAATTTCTGGTACGTACAAAACGCCTTATGTTAAAAAATTACCTTTGAAAATATAGTAAAACAAGTTAAGAGCAAATACATTCTCTTTCGCTTGCGACTACGTGGTATGAAAACTTTTCGAAGCTCTCTTTTTTTGCTCGCAATCTCCCCTGACGATTTAATTACATCTAATTGCTCACTGGCCAAGCCACGGCTCAAAGCACGTTTATCATATAGCACAGTGGCAATACAAAATGATGATTTTGTTAACAAAATAGTATTCGCTTTGTAAATAAATGATCAAAGAATAAATAGTTCCAGCTCAAAGGATAAAATGTCAAAGTTTGCCAAAGATTCGCTTCAAAATTAACGCTTTCTCATCAAAGCATGGATCTTCAAAGTCTTAAGCATGTTGGGGTGCGTTAATAAAATGCTTTTCTTTCGGTGGTATCTTAAATAAAACAGACATCATTCCCGTCTCTTTATATTCGCCGACATTTACATTGTTTTTAGAGTTAAATAGATCAAAACTTCAAAATGCAACGGAAGTACATTGGTGGCAGCGGTGTTTTTGAGAATATGGGAGCGTAAAACAAGCGCACCTATCTGGCTATTGAAGGACGCCGAATAACACACAGTCTCAACGCACATTTTAGCGTGTGTTAAATTATTGGTACTTTGAAATTAAATCAAAATAAGCAATAAGTATCTGAGTATGATAGTCATCCAATCCATCAGTGACATCCTTTCACTGGGAACAAGTTTGCTCAATTAGCAACAACCGAGCAACATATGAACCTTCAAATATTGCAAAGGTATCTCACCAGATATTCAAGAAATGCCACCTGCCACTGCTGTAAATTTGATACGTACCAAACCGTTTTGACTCCAGAATTAACAAACTGGCAATATTATTTACGAAATAACTGGATGAGTAACTTCCCGCATGCATGGTTTAACTACCAGAGTGATCGTAACTCGTATGTGTTTCTGTGTACATTGTGTTACTGTATGTAGCGTGCATAAAGCATGGTAATTAATTTGTCATTAATATAATATCAGCATTGGAATTGAAGGACTTCGAAGGCATTTTGATTGTTGCCTGTGATTACTGTTAAAGGATTAATGAGTTATTGTGGCACTAGAACTTGATTAAAACAAAGGGACACGTTTCAACGATGCCAGTATTACAGTAATTAAACTTTGGTCAAGTGAATCACAGGTTCCACGAAATTGCGAATGAGTTTTGGCTGCAAGCTAGTGTTATTTGATTAGGCCAACGTAGCTTCGGAGATTCGTTTGAAGATACATTGCAATTTCTTAGTAAATTCAATCTCTCACAAGATGCTAGTGGATGGATTTAACCATTTAACGCCTGGAGGAGAGTATACACCGTGGTAACGCAGGTAAGAAAAGCCATTTAGGGCCGTGTTTTCAGTGGACCGTTAAATACCTGATGGTCCGTTAACTTGTTGTCCCAACCAGATGTCTAAGGGCCAGTTTTTCAGTGCTCCGTTAAATCTTAACGCTCCGTTAGAGCAAGGATTAAGGCATCTAATTGGCTGTTTCCATGCTAATAACAAGTTAATGGACCGTCAGGGTCTTAACGGGCCACTGAAAAACCAGCCCTTTATTATTATACTAACGGACTGTTAAGATTTAACGGCCCACTGAAAAGCTGGCCCTTGACCGGTCATCTTTTAGCTCTGAGTTATAGTATAGCACATTCACAGAACTGATATTCCTCCAGTACAGTACTGTAGACAAGATCTCCAAGAGACTGGTGCACTGGTGACAGGTGGACTAAATTAAGTGATAAAGGAATTTGGCATTACTATAAGAGGAAATAAAAGCGTGAAATTGACCGTGGAAAATAATAATTTAATGTTGGAGGATTGAGGGCACAGGGGTAGAAGAATTCGAGTTCAAATTTTCTGGCCAAGGATGGAAGATGGGAGGAAAGTAGAGACTTAAGTTCAAAAGTAAGGATTTTTTTATGAAACGATCTCCTTTCAAATGATGAGTCTTCGTCAATACGTAAATCAACAACGTACACAATTGTTGACTTGGTCACTGGAACTGGAAAAAGACATTTACAGCGAACAAGAAATATATTAATCGTGTCAGATCACTCAGAGTTGTATGGAATACGGTGTAAGAAGCATGGCCAGGTAAGAAAAGAGTGGAAAGATTGGGATTATAAATAGAAAGAGGACGATTGAGTTGGTTCGCGCACATGAAGAGGATGGAAGACGCAGAAGAACCGCAAGAGAAGTGGGATGTCAGAAACGAGAAGTGTTCGAAGACGAAAGGCAACAAAGAATGGAAGAAATGTTGAGAAAGTACAGGAGAAACGTCAGGCGTGGCTGACCGGTTTCTCTAGTTTAATTTGATTGTCATATGTTTTGTACCTACACGATTGTTTAGCTATTTGTATTGGACGGCACTCACCCCAAAATCCACGTAGTTTAACCATAGGTTCGATAAAATAAAAATGAAGCACATTTATGAACATGTTGTCTGTTGCTACAATTTTCTCACAACATTTTCCTCGCTTTTTCATATTTTGTGTACCTAAAAAACAAATAAGTATGGTCAAGATGGTCTGGCTGAATTCGATCTGTCCTAAAATATGTCAATTGTGTGGAGGGGTTGTTGTAATCCCAATTTATGTCTGGCACCGCTAAACTTTTCGTTGGCCAAGAATAGGGCTCTGATTTCCTTTTCCTATGATGACTGCATTATGAATCAAGTTCGCGCTTTTCTGTTCAAATTTCTGACAAATTACAAGGCTTGTTAGCTGGAATGTCTTTCACGTCGATGGCAGCTAACTTGTTTTGACAGTGTGCTCACTTTGAAGTCAATATTGCCATTCTTCCTTTATAACCCACTACTTTAAGTTTCTACGCGATATCCTGTTTCACTCGTGTTCCTACAATTTGAGTGTATTTGAATTCATCCAAACGAAAGTTAATAAGCAAGTGTAGTTATGGAAAAACAACGTGAACTAGTGGAAAAATCTGTGCCTTTGGAAACAAGTTCTCGGTTGCTTTTATGTGTAGATGTTAATAACAAAAAAAAACGGGAATTTACTTCGTAATATCTTTCACATCTCAGAGCTTCTCATCTCATAACATAGTTAGAGAAACTCTGTTTGTCCGCTCCAAATACCCTTTTCGCGCTAAACTTTGTAATGCACGTCCTTCTTAGTTCTTTGTCACGTGACAACAAATTCAAGCTTAACATTTTACGATCTCTTTATTTTCACCAACAGTCGAGACACATTGATCTGAAAACGGAGCCAAGACGAAAACTTTCGGCTATAACTTTTCAAAAAGAGAATCACATTATTCAGAAGACGCGAAAAGAGAAACGAAGAAGAGCCGTATTTCACACTTGTTAGATTTGGGGATTAAGTAAATAGAATTCGAATAATATAAAGGGTGTTCGTGAATATTTTCTTCTCAAGATTTTCGTAGTGCCCTTTCTCTTGGGTAATGAAATAATCAGCCGATGTAAGAGTAGATCTTGCCCCTGGGCTAAAGAGCCAGATAGGATGGAAGCACTTACAATATGTAAAGCAAAGAGCTCAAATTCATAAATAGGAATAAAAGCAATTTGCTACTGGCACAGTGGAGTTAGTCCTTACGCTTCATCATATTTGTAAGCAGATAGATTAAAACAGATCAGTAAATCTCCAATGCGACGCTAGTACAATTCCCTTGCACATTCCAAAAAGAATATACATCGAATTACGATACTATTGCAGATGCATCCAATGCCAAGCTTTTGGAATTTAGAATTGACAAATGAGATCTTTAGCAGATAACCTAACCTAGTTCTCGAAATAACATTGCCATGGCTGACAGATGAACAATTCAAACAAACCAATGGAAGAGCGCATCGGAAAACAGAGACGAATTTGATTTTGAGCACAAAATGCAATAGAATTTTGATCTCAGCTGGAACGTTACTTTGAAATGAAATGGATTTTGTAAGCATGGCTTAAATATACGAGATGGGAGAAGAGTGGCGTATCTTTTTCTCACTTCGCCCGATTATGTTGCGAATGAGCTCACACCACACCAGACTCCATGAGCTCACACCAGGTCACAATATTTTTGATATCACGAAATAAAACAATAATATCACAACAAAAAAGGAATGACAATTGCATTTTACAAGGAAAAAGGGCAATTGTAATTTTACACATGATATCAAATATATAAAAACTCTGTTGGGGCACAACATTCTAGCAACGTTTTCTTCTTAAAAAGATACAATTTATTCGCTTAGAAATAGCAATGGAAATACTATTTTGTAGTAAGGTCTCCGGCTTACACACATCTTGATGACTGGATAGTACTTTTTTTCCGAGGAAATCAAATCTTAGGGCAAGCTTGTAAATGCTTCGATTGATGAAATATTTATTTCAAATAATACGGTTATGAACTCTAGGCTAGGGTAAAAAGCTCATTGGGTGAGCGTAGCGAGCTTAGTGAGTGGAGCGAAGACCTCAATTTTACACACCATGGAAAAAAGGAAGTTGTTTGTTTTAAATAATAAAAGTTTAAACGTAGGTATGTTTTTCTGTGTAGTTGTTCGCGCTCTGCAGGCCAAACGCCTTAACCGATTACAATGAAGTTTTCAGGGGACCTTCGTTTTCTTATTCCAGCTCACTTTTTTAGCGCAATTTATGACATTTTTAGCTGAAATTCGCATATCTGTATATGTTTCATAATTTTATCGACTTTTTCCTCTACTAGTTTGCTGTCTGTATGCCAAACTTCTGCGTCAATTTCAACGAAACTTGTAGAATATCTTTGTGGGGTTTAAACCTAAACGTGACACAATTTTCAGCGCAATCGAATTTGTTGTTTTCTTGGAAATCATGTTTCTATTGTTTTTTTAGATTTAATTGAACTTTGTCACACTCTCCAGGCCAAAGTTCTGAATTATATTTGGTGAAACTTTCCAAGGACGTGTAATTAGTTTCAACAAAGATTGTATCCAATTTTCAGCTGGATCTCAAATGTCAGTCTTTTCCAAATTAATGTTTTTGTAGGTTTTTCAAATCATAATTTCCCGATTCTCCCCTACACCAGAATGCGTATTTCATAGCAACCAGTCATAAAAGTGAAGAAAAAAGTTAAAGAAAAAATAAGTGGGCGACTGAAAAATAGCCACTTGTTATTAACAGAGGCAGAAATCGTTATTTCTGTGGTTTTTTCTAATGGGTGTTTATCGTTTGAAGTTTGGTACGAAATACTACGCTCATCCAGCAACGCGTTTATATAAAGCATTACGGCGAAGCCCTAGTAAAAAATACCATGCACATGATGTAGATCAAAAACCGAATGCTTGCTATTGCGTGTGTCCTGTGGATTATCCGTCGGGCACTTTTAACGAGTGGTGCACCAAACGTCCGCTGGTCACTAACCAGCACATACATCGACGCGTGTAGGTATAGTTGGGGCCGGTCAGTTTGTCGTAAATTCGAGCGGACACAAAACAAGCGCTTATCGGAACGGGTGTCTCGAGGGATTGGACGTGGCTTTCAGCGCCAAGCGGCGCGCGACATGCGGCCGAATTTATCGCCCCTGCCGAGTCACGAAGCCCGGTCCCCGAGCCGCGCTGCAAACTGCAAGTCACCTCCCTTCCCCCCGTCCTGCGCCGTCCTGCTCTGCTGCTCAGCCCTGCCCCGCACCGACTCGCTCTACCATACCCCAGACTCCAGAGTCAGCCGCTGCAGCGTTGGCACAGTCAGCCCGGGTCTTACAGCATTCAGCCTCTTTGGCAGATGGCAGCATGGAACAGTGTAGAAAAACTGTTCTTGCTGGTCAATGGTTCACATTTTCTGTCCTTTTCTGAGCCTCCAAAAATACATTAAAAATGTAAAACTGCACTGCTAGACAGCTTATGATCTCGTGCGGTATTCCTGAAAAAATATCAACATTTCCAACAAATCTTACATCATGAGACAATCATCAAGAATTTTCAGTAGTACAGTGTAGATTTTTTGTCCGAGCTGTTACCGCCTGCGGCCACCTGACCAGGTCATAAGCTTAACTCGCTACCCCGATCTCTTATAGCAGCTCGAAAAAACGCATTTTAGCATGTACATCATGAATTTCTGCTTAAGCCACCGCCGTGTGGTGGCTATCCTCTCAGCAGATCTTCCACCACTAAATCGCCAATCTTAATACGCTTTTATACGGGGTTCACATTCATCTGGCTCAGTTATCACTCAGACATCTTTCTCAATGCTCAATATTTTTATCGAATACTTTTCTTAGATTGCATTAATACCTGTACCATTGTATCTCAAAATCATCCTTCATCCTTTGGTTATAATAGGGGTGGCATGGGAGATCAAAACATGTAAAATTCGAATGGCATCTTTTGCAAGCCCACGCTGCAATAAAGAATCTATCAGTCGACAGAGATAGGTGAATAAAGATATTCTGCGATTAGCGAGGTGTAGAACACATCTACGAAGGAGATCCACGAAGGACACATCTGCGTGACCAACATAAGGACACGGGTCTTATAGGACAGTCACTGACATGCACTGACACTGACAGTCACGGACATGCACTGAAGCCAACCAAAATACGCCAAACCAATGTTTTTTTACAAGTAAAACAATCAAAATAGCTTCTTTTTTAAGCAGCACTCAGATCCGTATGTGTCCGTTAACGATTGATTTAATTAACCAATATAGAAAGCAGATATCATTTTTTAGACTTACGTCTATCTCCTAATCTTACCAGTAGTTTTAAAAAAACTGAAAAAAGCTGAAGTTTTTTGAAATACAGAATATCTACTATCTAATTTGAGTCTACATTGAAATTTCCGCAATGGCCATCTGCATAGCAGCAATATACCGCTAAAACATTGTGACTTTTATTAATGCACGTAGGGAATTACCTTTGACCTGAACGCAATCCCCAGACTCGAATCTGACCCGTCGACCCGCTACATGAGAATAATAATATGTTGGTGATATTTCATCGTATAATAGCTGGAGTGCCATATCGGTTTCATGAGCAGAAAGAAATTATTACAGCCATCAAGAATAGCATATCGATAATCCGGAATGCGGGGAAACTGGCAGATTAAACACCAGCTGTTATGAAATGAGGCACAAACCCTCAGTTTTAAAATGAGACATTTTAAAGCTGCGCGAACAATATGCATATTTGTAGGCAATTTAACCAACTAAAAGTTAAATAGGCACCTCCATCAAGAGCAACTGTAGCTCCAAAAGTCTAACTACAGTGTTATTAGCCTATCCTTACCAGAGCCAGTTTTATTCTGAAAATGTTGCCAACCACATGACACAAAATCTAGCTAGATGATTTCGGCCCTAAAGCGTAACACCTTTTTTACGAATTTTCGATGCACTTAAAAACTAATGCATCCAACTACTAATTACATGTGATGAAAATAAACTACAAAAACCGAAAATTGCAGTCCTAGTGACCTACGCGTTATCTAGCTCATTTTGGAGTATTGTTAAGTTTTCCCATCGAAAAATATTCGCCAACATAAAAGAAATGATAATGTGTTAAATTTGATAGATTATTTTGCGTCGGTTGAAATAATTAGTATAATTGTAATTGTGGCCGATGCCTATTGATATAAGAATGATTCAGCTTTTTTTAAATTTGATTTTTATGCTTCTGGGACATGGTTTAACGTGAACTATTTTTGGTATTTTTTGGCGTCAAGGTGGTACCGTAAAAGTCTGGTGCGGTAAACTCATTTTAATTTTACTGTAGTGGCGATAGTGCCAAATATGCTTCTGAACAAACTTATTCTGTAGCAAAATAACGAAGGACAGATCGCGTATCATCTCAGAGAACGACATGCGGCAACTACAGGATCAAATTTGTACCAGTAAATCAGCTATATAAGTGCGAGATATGAAACGTTTTTAAAATGGTTATCACCTCTTGCATGACCTGGCACATACGGTGTTACAAATTGCACGACCTAAATATAATTGATTATTTGCTTGGCATTTTTATTATTTCCAATTTCAGCCATCACGAACAAGTTTTTTTGTGTGCAAATTCAAACCGAATTTTCTAGTGCACGTATGCTGGTCTTTGACAGTCCCATGTTAAAGGTGAAAACCAGACCCGGGGTAGACCAGACTTGGGGTAGTACGAGCATATAGGTCGCGTAGACAGCTCCAGGCTATCCGATCTTATTACTAACTAACGTACCCTGATTTTCCCGGCCTGATTAATTGAGTGACCACTATTTGATAAAGACGTACTCGAAATTGTCTACATTGTTCGAAAAAAAGGATGAACCCTGCAAGTCGACTGTAGAAGAAATAATTTGTTTCCTTCTTTCCATTCAAGATCACAACCATAGAATTAAGGTTGCAGGTACGTACAGCGCTGCTTATGTCAAAGACGAATTTCGCTTGGAATCCGTCTGTGTACCATCCCCTGTTGCGTCGTTCTCTCCTGCCCACTCGTTCAGTTGCCCTCAATGATTCTTGATTCTCTTCACTCATAGAAGGAACCATACATTCATGAAAACATAAATCGGTCGCTGGGAGAAAGATGGGTAACACTGATTTCAATAAGTTTCAATGTAGCAAACGTGATCTGCTATCTCTTTTATCGGCCTATTAATGATTTCTTGGGTGTTAATAAATTATCAACCGGGTAGAAACCCTTCAGTCGGTGACTGTTCCAAAGCCATTCTCGACCCCGCACATCAGCTGTAAATTGTACCTGCTTTGTCGTATAAGGATAGCAAAGAAAAGAAAATCAAACTGAATATCCACTTCACAATGATGAGGTAAAGCTCAGAACCTTCCCAGGGAAATTTCAAAGATTTTGGAGAAAACCACCTCAAAACTCGTAAAGCCCTTCTCGAGTTTTAAGGTGACCGACAGACAAACAGACAGACAGACAGACTGACAGATAGACAGACCGACGTTGCGCTGTATGTATGTATATCTACGTAAGATTTGATACGGTATCAACAACCAGCGTTTAGATTTTTGAGCGAAGCATCTATAAACAACTCATGCTGAACTTTCTCTTTTATTAATTAAATTATTTGTACTGATTTTTGCAATTAATAATGCAATTTGTGAACGCTCTAAAGCCCAAACGGAAAATTTGATCGACTTGAAAATTTTACCATAACTACCACCTGGTCCAGAATAGAACTGTCTTTAGCTTTTGGGGAAATTCAGTCCAGTATTACTTAATAAAAAAAGTTATGAAACTTTAGAAAAGTCCCACAAGGCTTGGAGAAGCTTTATAATGTAAACTGTATTCATGCAACAACAGATCAAGCATTATTGTTTGAAAGTGGTGACGAAAATTATTAAGAAACCTGGAGTTTTAACTGTGGGTTTAATTTATTCGATTCAATCTGTCACACAATGCGCATGAAAAAATGCGAAAGAGCAGTAACTACCTACTTTACCTACTACGAGAGTAACTAATTCTTCTATGCCCTTGCCAGACATACTTTAAAAATTATTTTTCAGACCAAAACATAGATTCGAACAGGCGCCCGCTCATCAACGCGTGTACCGCAGCGTTTCCTTCTGTAGAATAAAACCAATTTGTAGACTTCTATAAAATGCTGGGATGCACGCGTTGATGAGAGAGCACCTAAACGAACTTACATTTTATACTTACAAATTATTATTATTTAAGTATTCGTCAGATAAAATTTGAGTTGCTTCCATACTTCAAACTCAAGCTTCCATGTAATTGAACTCAACACCACTTTCAAAAATACAGAAGGCTTTGATCTATTTTTTCAAATTTTCGTTATTAAAAAAAATAAAAATGACCGATTTCCCCCAAAACTACAGATCTTTTCTGGTACAGTTTGCAATAATTGTGGAAAAGTTAAGCTCATCAGTCCCCATATTAATGTTATCGGACTTGTCTTAACTTCCAATATTTTTTTAAACAAAATACTGTCGTACAACCGTAATACACAATGGACGACTAGCGTTCCAGAGGCGATCAACATTGGGGGATTTTTAACGCCATAAGAACAGCATTGTCCCCCAACGTTGATTGACTCTGGAATTCCTTGATCACTAGTCGTCCATTCTATTCTGGATCAGTTTTCCGAGATGGTGAAAAGTTCAAGGTGGTCGGACAATCCGTTTGGGCAAAGCGTTTAAAAACAGACAAAAAAACAGAGAAAGTTCCAAATGAGTTGCGTGTATGACGCCTCTGTCACTCAAAATTCATTCTCTCAAAGTAGCACAACCTCTTCGTATCAATTTTTCCTGAATTGTCTTCTGCTTTGCACAAAAGCTTTACTGAAAGAAACCTTCAACAACGAACGCGGCTATGATGGTAGAATTCATTGTGCATGGAAGTTTATTTTTATTATTAATATACTTTTTACGAACAAATTTTCCTTAACGAGCTTCCCTTGTTCTTCAAGTGAACTGGAATTTCTATAATAAATCTGAGTCATTTTGACGGCTGAACAGCCGACTGGCATGCTCGATGATTGAATTAATTGACTTCGAGCGCGTTCAGAAATGTACCACCCAGCGTCTCGTGAATTACTGGCAATCCAATTTAGTATGATCCCGATTTGCGTTCATTCAGCATCAAACAGCCAATCAGGCCATTGAGTCAGGTGACAATGACTTCGTTGTACCAGCTAACAGGCGCCTCACTGGCTTAAAGGACGCATCACTTGCCTCATTATATCTCATATTTCTTGATTAGTTATATATTTTATTGCGCGTTCTCTGAAATAAAATAATGAGACGGAACACGAAATGTTTTCATCGCACAGATACTCCATTACGAAGTGCTTAACGTACATCCACTCAGTTTTAAATAATCTTTCGTAGAATTATTTGAAATTCGTGCATTTATTTCAGCAAGATGGAACTTGATTTCGCTCCAAATTGGATGAATAAAATTTCATAAATCCCAACCGTCCGTATCCCAATTTCCAGCACCCATACCAAGCTGGGTGGGATAACATGTCAGGTAACATGTCACGTGTTTATAATTCAATTACCTTTTTTTAAATTTCAGAAGAAGTTACTTGTCAACTTACTGTGATAGTGGTTTTAATTACTTGGATGATAGTGGTTAAATATCCAATTCTATTCACAAGTGGAAAGCCAATTGATCACATTCAACAGGCATTGCGTGAACGCTGATCTCGTCAAGGCTCAGTAGACGAGTCAACAGAGAACCCAATCCTGGCATGACACTTCTCTTAAAAGTCAATTACATGAGGAACGATTATAGGAGAACTTCAATCGAATGGAGTGGGTTTTCCCGCGTAGAAGACCAAGAGGAATGCTTTGAGGCCACCAGCCGTGATTGGAAATGCAGCAGAGAATCACCAATTGGAAAGCAGCATCATTCTTTCTAGTATCACGATCCTTTGCATCCATTAAAACACCCCTAATCGCTTTTTTTGATAAAAGAACGCAGTGCGGACCGCTTCTCATCTTCTAAGGCTGTCAAGCGTTATTAAAATGAAGGCCAGTCGTTTTCGCTTCCCGATGACACTTTGCTTGCAAGCTAATTATGTCGCAATGTCTTTAAGTTAGATCCAACACAAATCGCACGAAGCTTGCTTGATTTAAAAGGAATTCCAATTGAGATAGCGTTGAAATAGTGCCACTCAATTATGAAAAATTTTGCGAATGGCTCAACCCGTATGAACGAATCTGCAATCAAAATCATTAGTGTTAATGTCGTATGATGATAATCGTATTATTGAATCCTGCTGTTAATTATAAATTAGAATTTCACATCCAAATTCAGCTGAAATTACAGTACACAATACAATACGTAACGCCACCACACAATATCAAGCAATTCCATATGTGGTTTTGTTGCACACTACATTTCATTCATCCTATTGTAAAAAGCGTACGTATCATACCGACTTGACCTCGTATACAGTCTATACTGTGAGAGCGAATACTTCGTTACACCCACAAAATAGGCTCTCTGACTCTAGCCATACCATCCTGTGATAATTGCCACCAGCACCCCTGGCGGAAAAGTATGCTCTTCCAGTAAATAGAGTGTAGCTTTCCGGTTCCCCGGTCCCCGATGCCCCGCTATTTTTTTTCCAATCCGCCGTTATCCGTTACCCCAACCATCTGCCATGACGCGTATTTATCATATTCCAGCCTCATTCGGCACCAAGGGCGGATTTTTAACTCACTCCACTGTCTCGAGGCCACGCGAATGACGACGAGCGATTCCGAGGCCCGTCGATGCGTTTCTTCGCTTTTTCGTTTCTTCGCCGATTCGAAACGTGCTGGGCGATACAGTTTTGTCACCCTAACCTAGGGCCGCTATGCGTTATTGCTGAAACTTGGGGCTACGCACCAAAATTATCAAGTATCTCTGTCTATTAAGTCTGTTCTTTTGAAATTAAGAATATTACGCATAGTTGAATCTCTTTGTAAATGCTTCAAGACTGGGTGAGGGGCAACTGGGAAAACCCACCCAACTTTCAGTTTGTTTTAATTACTGCAGTTAAACCACAAAAAGCAGGGACACCAAACTTAGTAAACTCCAACTGGCTTTCTGACAAAACGTATTTCAAATTTGTATAGTAGCCATTTTTTTAAATTACATCCTTCAAATTTAAAACAATTATTATATCCCCCTGAAAAGAAGGTAACCTTAAAAAGTAAAAAACACAAAATTTGAAGTACGTTTTGTCAAAAAGCCAGTTGAATTTTCTTGGAAGTAACCAAGTTTGATGCCTCTGCTACTAATGGTTTAGCTGCAGTGATTGAAAAAAACTGCAAATCTGCTGTGTGTTTAACCTGCCCCTCATTGCACGATAATTAAATAAATATTTAAACAATAGGACTGCTGGTAAGCTAATGTGACGTAAGCTGTACGCGCGCTGCTTTACAGCACCAACCATTAATAACAAACAATGAACATATACTACAATATATTATTGTCCTAACTTTTTGGAAGGCGTTTATTTATACCAGAAACTAAAAATCATAACTCACTGCTAATACATAACGCTTAGGCTACGGTTTGGTATTTTGCACAAACCAGTTATTTTCCGAAATGTCGCTGAATTGTACGAATAACTGCAAGACCCTGCATTGCACTGCGAGCTGCTACCCTCTGGCAACTTGGCAGCAATGGTGTTGGTAACTCCATTCTCGCTAATTTTCGTCTGACTGAAATTAATTTCGTTGATAACCATGGACAATTAATCATACCGTAGATTAATAAATTATTTTATCGTGGATTTAACAGAAAGTTTCATAGTTTTCACCATAGGATACTTTCGCTGCCCACATTAATTTCATTAAATCAATCAATTCAAGAAAACTTTCAAGTCAAGTCACTGCCACCTTGCATTCAAGCCAGCTTATGCGCGCATTGTGCCCCCCCCCCCCCCCCCCC
>QKMV01001047.1:0-17882 GCA_003287335.1 Lednia tumana
AACCGTTCGGTCACCCATGACCCAGCGCAATGTTGCTTAACTTCGGTGATCTCACGAGAACCGGTGTATCCAGCATGACAAACCGTTCGGTATGTCATAGATTTCTCATGCGCTCTGTTGGGGTACTCAGGCGTATTTTTAATTTTATCAATTTGGTTCGCTATCTTTGAATGGCCGAAGTTTTTTGTGCCACGTAGTGAACCACGGGAGGGGTGGTAGGGGAGGTAATGGTACCATTCTCCAATAGATAACACATTACATGTTTACAAGATGGTATTGAGAGTTTACCACTGCGCAAAAGCGGTAAAAAATAGAATAAAATATGGTATATTGTCAATACCACCATGCTTCAAAGAGTTAATCCAGAGTCAATAAGGACTCTATAAGTCAAACAACGGCGTTATTATGGAGAGGAATATGAATTATGAATGATATACGATTGACTTCAATGAATAAATACAAAAAATGACATTTTAATTAAATAGACGTGTTTTTATTTTTACATTATTTCAAGACAATTATTTAATGTGAATAAATCATTCTTTACATTCATGGACTGCTAATCGAAGCGTCGACGGTATATTTGTGAAGTTCCAGCCTGGATGCAGGAAGATCTGTGGCAATTCTAGCAAATGTACCAGCTTGAAATTTCTTTGATTGGGTGAATATTATAATGATGTGCTATACTCCTCCTTGATGTCAATAAATTAAGAGTGCCAAGCCTAGGCATAAGACATCTTTTTAAGATCGAACATTTATATCTTAGTATTAAATAACAATAATATTATGCTACGAAGCTGTGTAGATATGTGCTAGGTATACCTTGTTTATCACACCTAAATATATGAAACAAAAAAACTTTCATTTGGTTTTTAAGATGGGTTCACATTTGAACTATTTTGTTGAAAGTCTTAGTTTTTGTCGTTTAATTCAAACAGTCTTAGTTGAAGATATCTTATTTTTTAATTGTTTGGAGTTTGAATATTTGCTGCTTTTGTTCGTATTCGATTTCTTCTTTGGAGAAGAGACTCTCATAAACTGCCATGAGGTAATTTCCCCCTCGGTTTTTCTCAGCGATTCTTGGCTCCATGCCGTATTTATATTATCGAGAGATAAGTTTTCTTGTCTGTTCAAATTATTAAACCCCATATTTTTACTTCGAATGGAATCACAATCTGCATCGACGTAAGCAGGTTCTACACTGGTAAATGGCAAAGAAGACTGCAGCTGGAACTCTGTCATAAACAGAGAAGATTTTGGTGCCAAGCTCGCATCTTTTTTATCTTGATTGTTGTCAGAAGAAATATCGCGCAGTTCTTTCAAAGGTAAATTTGGCAGCCGTTGATTTCCAAAATTATTCCTCAAGTTATAATTCGAAAAGCTTTGCGCTTTATTTTTCTCCTCATGATTTTTCGAAAATATTTGATGCCACAATGAAAGTATTGAATTGCTTTCAGTTGATTTAGCAGATTGTGAAAACGAGCTGGATGTGTGCCGAGAAGATGATGTCGGTATAACGCCACGGTATTTCTTCAGATTGCCCGTACGGAACAGGGTGCACCAAGCTAAGCGAGCCTCAGAATATTGTGCACATCGCACAAAAAATATGATGAACCCTTGCAATGAGTTGAAAATGCAAAAAATGTATTGAAAAGCGAGCTTCAGATGGCCGATCGCAAGGGCACCAAACACCCACGAAATCCCTAGCAGCGTCATCACTGTGAAAGCCCCGCGCACCTGCCAAGAAAAAGCAATGAACATAAAATAGAACTAACAGTAAACAATTCTTTTTTACTCGTTTTTAAGCTTGCTCTGTCATTCATTCAAATTTTGAGATCGATTTCGAACCCTCTTCCCTTGCATAAAGGGGCCCCCTTCCCCTTCCCGGGGCGGAATCAAATTGTGTATTATCTAAATACTGTCGGTTCAATTTCTTTATTCGTGTGTGTAAAAATATATTAAAACTTTTAAAAAACACACTTTTCTCAAAATTCACGAAAAAGTAGAAAATAAATTATTCTTCAGTACCCAAAAATGTTTCATCCGCACGAGACTGAAATAAAAGCGTGGGAACAAAATTAAGCACCGACGTTTTTATTTGTAGTCCCGTGTGTATGAAGTATTTTGGATTCCGAAGAAAAGTGTTTTTTCTACTTGCTACTACATTTTTAAAAAAAGTGTGTTTTTTTTTAGTTTTTATGGATACTTCACGGTTATCCCTAGGGTTATTATAGATCCCTAGGCGCTGACGCCGTGGTGCCAAAATAAATACATGCAGAACCATTCGACAGATTTTCCGCATCTTCCTCAGGAAACGCCAAGCTTACGAAATACATCAACCGAAAATAGGTTTACGTAATAATTCTAAAGGTGAGTGTGTTTAGGATGACTGTTATAAAGGTGGTATAGATTGATATGTAATGCTTTCTGAACTAATATACCTTTCTAAATTCTAGTACTATAGTACCCTTACTGAATAGGTTTAGGTAATAAAATAGGTACCCACGGAAACTACAAGTCTTGCCTAACATTCCGATAGATTCCGATAAATTCATCAATTGTCTGATGGAATTGACTTGAAGTTGTATATTTTAGAAATTAAATATCAATCTATGTTGAAAAACACCAATTCTGAATTCAACAAGGCAGGTTCACTTGGATGTGCATTCCATTGTTCCTAAAATTGTTCAACCATAAAAAATAACCGTCAAATTCACTATCCCTTTGCAGTGAGTTTGAATTGGTCTAACCTGGGCGATAGTGGTTGTGCGGTCCGAAAGAGCTGGCACATTCCTGGATATCCTTCTCTGGAAAACTGTGCGTATGACCAGAACAAATACAGCGCAGCAGGTGGTAAGAATGATGCAAATGGGACCAAAGTATGAGAAATAATAAGCATATGGATGCTTAGGTGTCGGCACGCAGCTATCGTTCGATTGGTAAACGCTCATATCGCACACTGCAGTTACACCAACAACGACGAGAGGCAGGCCTGAAAAATAAATGATATTTAACTTTTACAAACCTTCACGTCTTATGTTAACTATTCAAGTGATTCATTAATTAGAATTAAGCCCTCAGTCATCTTGCAATAAATGTTCGAGTTAAATCTATCCTTTCACGTAAGCTTCCAGAGCTGTAGTTGTTTGATGTATGTGGTGTTTTAAAGGTGTTCGCTTTGTTATGAAATTATTTTGGCCCTAAAGAGGGCCGTGTCGTAAGATGACGTTTCGACCACGATAGCGTGGTCATCTTCAGGTCTAGTTCTGTGGTCATCTTCAGATTTAGTTCTCAACTAGTAGTCTAAAACTAGACCTGAAGATGACCACGCTTTGTGGTCGAAACGTCGTCTTACGACACGGCCCTTTTTAGGGCCAAAATCATTTGATAACAGAGCGAACACCGTTAAAAAACCACATCCATTAAATCTATTCCTCTCCCACGCGCAAGCATTGTGTTTGTGGGCTTTCTTTTGAGTAACACAAACCAATCAGATATCATTCTCTGTACCAATAGGACTCCGAAGTACAAGCGCGCGAAGGCAAAACGGGGGCAAGCTGGATCTGTCTTATGGCGTTTGCACGGAGGTCAATTTTACATCGTTATATCTGACTTATGAACGGCCTGAGACCTGCCAACAACTCTTTAAGCTGTAGATCAATAATTTTTTGACAAATTTTAAGCATTTAATTAACTCTGGAAGCTATACATTTTAAACTAAGTTGAGTGTAACAGGGTACTACGTTACAGCGTCGAAAACCTCGCTCTGGCTGCTGCTCTTACGACTCCACGTGGACGTGAAAATATAAAACTGACATCACAAGCAATTTTCATCGTGATGACTTTAGAGATTATTTATTTATTTATCATCGATCTTTGGTTGATTTTTAATGAAGCATACTTTTACCTACAGTGATTCACTACCAATTTAGAGTTCTTCGAGGCACTGCGGTTTTTAGATATCACAGCAATCTTTTTATCAGTAGCAATAATCTGACAGTGGTGTAGGTTATGTAGAGGTCTGTCTAACTCACTTTAGTTTAAGTTTACGGGTTGCTAGGGTTAATTTAGTGCTTGATGTTTGCCAAAAAAGGATTGATCTACAACACAACGAGTTGTTTCCAGGTCTCAGTCCACCCGTATGGCAGATATAAAGATGTTAAGTTGACCTACTGGCATACCGCCATAAGAGATAATCCAGCTCGCCCCCCCCCCCCATAACCACGCCCACTTCGCTGCCCTACGGACAATTGAAATTATATTGACTGAATGATTGATGATCACAACTTCATTGCCCTGTTCAATTAAATCTGTCAATTAAAATTTCATGTAGCTTAAGCTATTGATAAAGTTACCTGAAATTATAGCTATTTGATTCGAATACATACCCCAAGCACAAAGCATTCTCTTTAACATGAATCTAGTTTCTGCTGTTGCGAATACAGTAATCAGCAACTGATACATATTGATCGCCTCAACCAGCATCCACGAAAATGATGTTAGCACAAAATAATGTGTGAAAAATGTGATGGCCACACAAAAATCGGCAAGGTGTACATGTTGCTGTATGGAAATCAACAAAAATGTGATCGTCATCATCATAAGTGAAACGCACAAATTAAGAAGGATTTTTGCAGATCGATCTCTATTTAAACATCTGGAAAGAAATAAAACCTTTGTTAGGATATTAATAATTAACACGTAAGTACGGATTAGTTGAAAGAGAAAAAATTGCCAGCATTTTACACGCTGACATTAAAACTAAAGATGAAATCACAATCAAAATAGTTTAACAAGATGTGTAATGCTTTATCAGCTGAGAGATAATACAGATCCATCTGATGTTTTTGGATGTGCTTACCGGAACATTGAATACGTAATGATAGTCAGCACTAGGCCAACTAAACTGCATGCTGAGCCAGCGTAGCTAATTATGTCAAGAATAAGTTGATGTTGTGGAGGTATGATATTATCAGGATCAGGATCCAAGAGCACTGAGAAAGCCGTCAAATGAATGGATTCACAGCTGATGATATTTTCATCTTCTTGATTTGTAGTTAGGCCCTCATTCAGCCATTCCTGACCTTCAATAAAACAGACACTTGGATCAAGTGACTTCCTTTTTTGCACAGGTCTCTTTAAAATTCACATTAATTTCCTACTTACTCTCTTGTGACCAGAAGACACAACTCTGTTTCTGACCCACATGGTCATTAGGGAAGGTGTACGATACAGTGTCTTTTAGGTTCCTTACTGTCACGTTTGATATTGAAGCAATCAGAACTGGTGCATCACATGTCACCACTGTATCTGTTACCGACTTTGTGCGAAATAATTTGCTGTTTTTGAACGAAACAAAATAAACTCGAGTCTGGTTTTTAGTCACAGCTGCCAAGAATAGTGCTTCTTTTGGAATGTTGATTGAAATATTCTGCAACATGAGGCTTTATTTCATGTATAAATACTGCATAAAATAATTGAAATAGTTGAACGAAAAGTCATACTAAACCTTACATTAAACTCATCGGTTGGTTTCGCAAAAGCGTCGCCTCCACTATCAGAGCTTCTTGCCTTTGTATGCCTCGGCGAGAAAGTTATTCCTTCTAGGAAATTTTCCCCACTGTTTTCAAGCCGAACCTCTGCAGCTTCTATAGCCAAATTCTGTGAGTTCATCGACAAGTTTGACTTGGGTTCAATCTTAGTATTTATAATAAATGCTTCAATTGTTTCCACAAGTGAATATGTTATAGATATGTTGTCATTAAAAACATCTTCTTCCAATACTGATTCATTGACACCCATCAAATTACTGATGATATTGATCATACTCTGAGCAATCTGCAAATAATTGAGCACTCTCATAAAACATGGTTTAGGTAACTAGCTTCCTAAAAGAAAACAAAAGGCACGCAAGGAAAATGTGGTCTCAATAAAAACTTCGTAGCGAGAAAAACAGCTTTAAGAGGAAGTTTATGTTGTATAATCTCAGGAAAAGTCTACGGTATGAAATAAAGTACAAACTCACATGTATGTCTGCGTTCGCGTATGGTAGCATTTCTTGCACCTTCATGGCAGTAAAGACAAAGAGAGTAGCATCAATAAGATATGGATCGCTGGTGGCTTCTTCAAGTTGACGACCCATTTCCTCAACGTCCGCAGACACGAAGCGCGGAGCCGCCAAGTACTTCTTAACGACAACTCCACAGTCTAGTCCTGAAATGGAATCGTGACGATGCGAAATAAGATTCATACTCTCACTACTATTAATCAAATCAAGTACATTGTTTTAAGTGTAGAGAACCAGTGAAACCTGCGGGACATTCACAGACATAGTTTGAAGTGTTGACGACTTTGCAGAGGCCATGTTGACAAGGAGTAACGAAGCAAGGATCAACTATCTCGCAGTTGCTTCCAAAGAATCCATCCATGCACTTGCACGACAGCATTTCCCTTGCGTCACTGTGTGCAAAAATATCTATTGTATTATATGTACCGATAAAGTGAACATATTTCGCTACTGTAATAGTGAAAATAGATGATTTAATATCAATACCTAATGCATGAACCCCCATTTTCACATGTAAACTCTTTGGCAAGACAGGGATCGTAAAGTAAACAGTCTGACCCATAGAATCCTGGCATGCAAGAACACAAGCCAATATCATCGGCCGCATTGCAAAGGGTACCTGAAAGCGAGCATAACATTATCACAAACTGTAAAGTGCGCTTCCCATGAGCCCGAAGCGCACATAAAAATATCACAAACTACAAACAGTTCGTTAATTCTGAGCATTTCACCAAACATTGGAGTTTTCTCCTTCATATATCCGCACCCTGACGCTAGACTTCGACGAAACTTTAATATAGCGTGGGTAATGATGTGATACACGCAAGTTATAAGTTTGATCGTAATCTACCGTCTGGGTTCGGCGATATAGAGGAGAAAAAAAGATTTTTGATGAAAGCCCAGAATAAACGGTTAAAAGTGCGTTTCGCACAAACCTAGGCCTTTCTGGCGGCTATTCCTCAGCAGACCCCCTCCCCCCCCTATTGTTAATTTAACTTTCGTTCTCGTAAACTTCGGCAGGCGGCTAAAATGTCCAATTTGTCCTCGCTTGATCGATTAGGTGGTCGTTAGTTGATCATAGATAACGGGAAGAACAGATTAAAATATTATGATGATGTTTATAGTGGGAGGAAGTCTGCTGGCGGGATAGCCACTTTGTGAAAGTACTTTGATGTTTATTATCCTGGAGCCAACTGTCTGTACAAAGCTTATCGGCTACCCCGATTTCTGGTGACAAATCGGAAAACGCACTATTAAAAAGCTCATTCAGTAACAAAATTTAAGTGTTTTTAGTGTAACACATAAAACCAAAGCAACGATTTCAACCAGCCAAATGTATTTAACAGTCGTCAGCAACTTACGATTTGTATACGTTTTGAAAGAGATTGGCGCTGTCAAAATGCCCATCTCTTTTGTATTCCATCCCGCTATACGTACGTCATATTCTTTCGGTGATTCTAAATCATCTAAGACGTGACAAATCTGTTCATCTGCACGTTGCGCTTCATGCAACATATCAACAGTAATGTTTCTTGTTGACTCTTCCACTAGAACAGCAGAAATCCCTTCAGCTTTCGGTTCCGTCTTTCGAAGGAAAAGTACATAACCAAGGGGTTCTCCCCCCAGAGGTTTCTTCCAGCAAAAAGATGTCAAATCACGGGTTGTCTCCTGGACAATTACATCCACTGGAGCTGAAATCGTCTTCACGACGATTGTGAGTTTTGCTTTGGTCACACGTACAGGAGATCCACCATCGATTGCGGATATAGTAGAAACCAACTGTTCATTTTCACTAAGCTTTTCTCGCAGTGTTACTTCTCCTGAATACTGATTGACTGACAGTAGACCAGCGCTCTGTATAATATCATATGAGATGTTTGCATTGTACGGTTGGACATCACGGTCCGTTGCTCGTACCGTTATGATTGTATTATTGACTGGAGTCATTAGGTCCAGATTTATTCTAAACGCAAGAGAACAAAACGATGTAGGTTTACCATCGATACTCACATACTCAGCACGATCTCTAATATTAAGTGAGCGATGTATATGCAATGAATGACTATGAGTAAGCTAAGGTAGCCATAAAATGACAAAAGCTTGCACTCGCAGTTTATCCAGTGGCGGATCCAGACTTATTTCTTAGGAGAAGGGGAGGGCGCGAATTTTCTTAAGTCCGTAAAAGACGGTTAGCAATGGGCGTGTCGGGGAACTCACTTCATTTGTACGTTAAGGTTTTCCGAGGCCCGCAAGAAAATGTTGAGTTCAAGGTTATTTTTGGAGCAAATCTACGCGTTTGAGGTAAAATGGGGGTTGAGGATTGGGAGTTCAGAACTAAATATTCGAATACGTGATTTTAAGGAAACATAGCCAGCCGTAGACTCTTTTAAGGATTGCAGAATCCAAAAGGGCGATCGCCCCCATCCCGATCCGCCACTGTTTATCATCTATAATCACTTCGCTTGCATAAACATTGGTATTACGCTGTTCTTGTTCCTAAAGTTAACCCTAAGCACAAAGGTTGCACAAAGAGTATACCTATAGATTTAACAAGAATATCACAATACCGTTCTTATGGTTATAATACTCGGTTTTTGATACTTGTAAGTAGTTAATAGATGTGTCAGGTGCTGACTTACATGTACTGCACCAAATCAAACACCGGTGGGAAACGGTTGTACTCGGAGACCAAAATCGTCAAGTTTGTGTGGACTTTCTCAGATCGTGTCGAGGCCACCACGCTGATGTTGTACGACGAACCCACCGAACGATCGATGTAACTACAAATTGCAAACAAATTATGGAAAAATACCTTCACATTATCTATCACAGTCCCAAACAATTCGTTACAAAGAAAATCACGACAGACACCGAGTCAAGCGCGTCTCAAGCTTTTTGTGTTCCCAAGCATAAATAATTTTACTCGGCGCATCGCCCTGTCCATTTGTAAGCTCTGTTACAAACTGTAAAGTATCGCCTATGGCTGGTCAAGGAAAGAGCAGATATTCAGAACATCAAATTGAAAAACAGGCTAGGGCTGTTTTATACCGATTAGAATCAGAGCTACTTGGATTATAGACGACTTACAGGGCGAAGGTTTCAAATAAAGGATGGAACCTACACTTGCTGCCAGTGACACCCACTATATAGCAGATATTCAGAAATTATTTCTATGGGTAATTTTCCTTGGAAAATTAGTAAATTAGAGCACAGATTTTACAAGGTTATGGAATATGAAGTCACAAAGGCAGACTACAACACTAGCACATTATGTATAGTCTTTGCTTTAGTTAGGAGTGCACGGAATTTTGAAAGGTTTTAATCCTCGCACTTGTAAGTATCCATGTTTACATTTCGAACATGTTATCTATCAGAAAAGATGGGTCTGGCTATGTTGTTAAATATCTCGTAGGCCAAGTGCAGCCCTCACATGCCATATTGCTATACCGATAATTGATGGGTTGGGGAGGCAATTTGGTACTTGGCAACACAGCTCTGTGCTCGAATCAGCGACCAAGTCAACACGGGTAGAAAACCTGAGTCCTGTCAAATAAACATTGATTTTAATAACGATAACCCTAATCACCTCTAATTCCGTGCACTCCTAACTAAAGCAAAGACTATACCAATCTGATCCAGAGAATCACAATCACATCACAGCCGAGATGTGATCAGATGTGATCACATCACATCACATCTTTGGGAAAGAAGAAGATGACCGAATGAATCGCAATTCTCACGAGTGTCTCGCGGCAGCAAGGAATGAAAATGTTCACACAAGCATGGCCCGTGCGCGCGCCTATTTACAAATATGTACTAGACTTGCTGACTTGCTGACTTGTTGACTTGCTACCGTACAAGATCGTAGGCCCATAGCTCATACACCTCATTTTATGTTGATGGAAACGGCAAGTATAACAAAGGTGCTAGAATTGGAAAGTACACAAAAAAAACGCCAGTTTACGAAGTTACGAACCAACTCCTTCCGATCCAGAGCCAAGCAAGCCACTATTCGATTCTCTTGGTCATGACTGGTGGTAACAATGCTAGTCTGCAGTTGGCCATCTATTAACTCGAGACGTCATTACTTGATCACGGAAGGTTCTTGGACATTTTGGACTATAAAAGCCTAGTTCTAGACACTCCGATGGATCCTGCTCATTTTCTATGGTTTTACCGTTTTGTCGTTATATTCCCAGACGCTTCATCGACAGCAAAGTACTGGCTGTCACCCTCGGAATTGTCACCGAGTAGATGGTACTGTGGCTTAGGAAGAGGGTGTCTTCCGTTAATGGCAGTAACTCTAGCCACTAACACACCGGATGGTGCTGCCAAGTATATGCGAAGCTCGCCGGACATGGGAAGAAATTGAAGTCCATCTTGAAACAAAGTTAAGTGTGGTCAGCTTCAGCTGTGCCCAAATTGACTGCCACTGTGGGGGAGAAATGCGGAGGGATGGACGCCATACGAACTCAAGTTTAGTTGGAAAAAAACCCATAGGTACGAACTAAGATACATTTGGGAGCCACGATCGAGCCATGAACAAGTTGGTTTTAGCTTGTCATGAAATTGATGATTTTAGCATGCGATTTCAAAGAAAGTAGAGAGACGTTTAGCGTGAGTGTCATATTTAATTAATAAAGAAGGGCGTATATTTGCTTCCATTGACTTTACTTTACACATAATTTGATCCCTTATTTATCTTGTGAAGACTCTTGGTGATCCGACGACTTAATTAAGAGAAGCCCCCTATTTATCAAAGAGGCCACACCCAAAGTAATCCAAGAGGTGGGAATTTATTTAACGAACTGGAAAGATAAGTTGAAAAGTATCCATCATATTACTGACCAAGCACAGTTCGAACTCTAAGCGGAAGTGTCATAATTAATCTTGCGTAACTATTCGGAATTTGAAATTGATAATTGCTTCATGGGGGGAAATGTTGTCTATGTCATGAAACGCAAAAGTTTTAATTCGTTTAATATTTCGCGTTGTCTACAATTCACCCATTCTAGGAAATGTTTGCGATTCTGATCACACATGGTGACACACGGTGACACGGCCGTCGAATTTAAATAATCCGTTTGCACAATTCGTGACTCCTCTCAACAATTGCTGTAAACCATTTTGAAAGCTCCCAAAGTACGCATAAATCCCCATGTTGAATTGGGTGACCCGACACTCTCCTCACAGTGTGAGTGACTTCAGACAATAACAATTGTGTGCCGTCGGAAAAAACCTCAAACATTGTTGGGTAGATTAACAACTGGATCACCCAAAGTCCAACGAAATCACCAAAATCTCGGTGATCGCGTAAATCCAACTGGGGAAACGTTGCGCACTTCGGCGAGATCCCATCCACATGCCCACAAGACAAATACTTATAGGCTGTATATTATAGAATTGGTACAAGGACGTAGGACCCGTAGAACAAGGCGGCGAATTCGTATTGGTTCCTAGAATTGTACATTGCGCATCTAGTATGGTGCCACAGGCAATTTTTTTCAAGTTCAGACATCATTGACGCCAGTGGGGTAGCTTGTTCCAGGGCCCCGGTGCAAGACTTACGTTAATCCTGCCCCCCCCCCCCCCCCCCCCCTGGGGGCCCCCAGTGACACGTTTACAGTTAAGGCGATAGTGCCGAAAGGGATATAATTGATGGGTTCGGGGACGCAGTAAGAACAAATTGAAACCAACGTTTTTTTTGTAGTAAATCTATGTTTGACGTGAAACTGGCTGAATATGATGCGAGTCGAGAACTTAAGTTTTAAAAGCGTGATTTAAAAGAAATTGTGTTTGTTCAGAATCTGCAGCTCGCACAAGTAATATTAAATGACCTACAAACAGCCCCCGGACTGTGAAAGACTCCTACAGTCCTTTCGGGCTTGAAAGTGCAACGGAAAATCTGCTAGTCAAATGAGGTATCCAGCGGGCTTTTTGAATAGGTTGTCAATCACTAGAGGCTATGTGGTGTGAATTCTTCATTCATTAAAAGCTTAACTTACCAGTTTCATTCTCTAAACCTTTCCACAGATGACAAGTGACAACCTTTGACAAGTGACACGAGCTATTACGCTCACTACAGACCCTCTCACACCACATACCCTCGAGTGATTGACAGCCTTTTCAAAAAGCTCATGGGGTACCTCCTTTGACGAGTACATTTGCCGCTGCACTCTCAACCCCGAACGGACTGTAGGCACTGCATCGGCGATAGCTTCGCAAAAGCCCGGTGCCCGCAACATCGCTATCTTTCCGGTATCTACTCGAACTTAAGTGACAGCTATCCCGAGACCGGTGATTTCCAAAGAAACCGTTCAATACTAGCGTCGTAGTGGGGGAACGTCTGCTGGAAGGATGGATGCCATTAGGACAATTGAGTTCACATTGAGTTGACAATAGTTGACATTTTCTATTTGATTGCATGCTTCATATAAACATACATTTGAAGCTGGGTGTATGACAGTGCGACAGTAGGTATAGGTTATATACAGAAGAGGGAAATAAAATTTAAAATAAACGAACTCGTTCTGCTCATTCAATAATAAAAAATATCGAATGACAACTCCATCAATTTTTTTTTAATCTGTTGTTCCTTTCTCGTACCCAGAGCATGTGGAGCGAAAATAAAGGACGAGTTGGAGTTTAAATTTGAACTAAAAATTGTCTTTGAAGATAATATAATGCTAGGTGGATTGTAAAGAGTTGAGTTTACTGAAGCGTCGAGCTTTGGTTGAAGCCAATCTATAATCAGCGCTACAAAAAAAGCTCAATAACCCTCTTTTTATAATAATATTCCAGCCTAGTGAACAGCCATCCAGTAAATTATGAAAGGTCATCATGGCCGTCAGAGAACACTACCCCGTTCTTTCTAAACTCCATTAACTTCGCTGCAAGCTACAACTTTGCAAGTAATTCATCACAGTTTTGGTAAGCGTAAGCACTAGCACGTCACAAGAAAAATCACCCCGTATTTATGTAAATAGCTCTAAATAGTTGAACTACGCGGCCCAAGGACAGGGCATATGTTTAAGATAGACGTTACTTGTATATTTGTATTGTATTCTATTGGCGGCGGCTTACCGAGAAGGCAACGGGGTGCTGAAATACATTTGCCGTAGCACCAGGGTACAAATCCGCAGTGCAAGGGGGGGGGGGGGGGGGGGGGGGAATACACACACGATTTTATTCTGCTAAGGCCCGCCGAGCAATATGGGCCGAGCTCGGCTTCGACCGACGTATTTTATTTTTATCTCCAATTTGAGAAATGCCAGCGATGCCAATTTTTGTCCGTACGGAGAAATATACCGGGCTGCTGGCAGGAACTATTATCGAGAAGTGTCTTCAAATCGGGGGAGGGGGGAGGGTGAGTACGAGCATACGAACAAAATAAAGCAGTAACCTAGAAAACCCTAGCCCACATTTTTGTGCTACCCTTAAGCCCGTCCAGTTAAGTAGATGTCCGGCGATTAGCTAATACACGGATGTATCTGCTTGACTTCGATCATGATCAATCCAGGAAATGACTAGTGATAACTATAAACTTTTTTTAAGATAGGAATTAATCTGGACAGTGTTGTTGTGTATGTTGGCGGTTCATCTCTCGTCAATCATCAATCTCAGAACTTCCATAACAATCTGGACAGTGTTACCGGACTTTTGGTAGGTACTCTTCCTAGAAGTTTACTCAAAAAGTCGAAAACCACATGGCAATGATAAAAATTAGATATGGTAGGTGGACTTGATGACAATAAATCGTGAGTTCAATCATACTTTTATTAAAATTTATCAAAATGTATTTAATATCACTTCTACGAAATGATGTTTAAGAAATCATAACATTTCAATAAGCTCCCTGTGAGGCAGCATGTTCTGACCTTCGCCCTCCTCCACCCTCCCCACTAATACCTTTCAGGAATGACCTTTCGGAAGATCAGCTGCCATACCAGAAGGTCATTAGTATATTCACATCATTCGTCTACGTCTGTGTTCTTCAGTGTCGGACCCATGATTGGAATTTCAGCGTTCAAGTTTTGAAAGTAAAGTACAATGTGTGAATGAAAGGGACCACCCAATTGAATGAGCCTACGTTATCTCGCCGAACTGACACAGTGGCGTCGCCAGGAAAATATCAGTGGGTGGGCAGGCCGTGGGCAAGACATTATTAGGGGTGGCCGATGGGATTTTCAACTTTTTAGTGAAAACTCGAGATACCTATGTTATCACTATGTTAGGCTGGATAGCTAGACCTACCTTTCGCACTCGGTTCTATTGGACTCAATTGCTATAAGTAATATACTTTACCTACCTAGTACTAACGAACTAAAAAGGGAATAGATCTTATTATTACTCAGTACTCATTCTTTTTTGCTGAACGGTATTTTCTGTTTAATTTGGTTGCTTCTGCTATTATGTAGCATACCAGCAATGCAATGCAAATCACGCAATTTTTCCCCTAAAATCCCTCAAAAATGTGGGTGGGCGAGGAGGTGGCTGAGGAAAATTTAGAGTGGGCAATCGCCCACCTTCGCCCTCCCGTAGGGACGCCACTGCTGTGCCACGAGTCGGCCGTTCTCGTCAATTGACGCTGCGTTCAGCCTTTAGTGTTTCGCGCTGTAAAAAGCTGTTTTTTTAGAGCTACTTTTTATACGGAAATAAAATCTAACGTAGATTTACGGTGGTTGCTTCTCATTTCAAGTCAATGAAACCGACAACAAACTGATGTAGCAGAAGGCAACTTTATATCAGATCGGCGGCCGTTGCTTAATTTACTGAAACATGACTTCGCTCACATAGTCGTAATGACCTTAATTACCCCTTCCTACCCCAAAGACACACAAAAAATGTAACAATTTAACTAACTTTACGCTAACGACGTGAATTTGATTAAATCTCGAAAGCATTCAAAATATTTTCAACGAGGAAAATTACAAAAATAAAATAAAAGCATTCTGTAAATGGACTTCATCCAAGTAAAATGTGTGTTGCCTATTAGAAAACTTCAAGCTAGAATTGGCGTTTCTTGAGATTACTTTAATATACTTTAATGGTTTAACGATATAGTCTTCCATTAAAATAAATCACTTGCACAAGTGCCCCGGAAAAGCGATTATTATTTTATGAATGCACGGAAGACCTGCCAGCCTGCCTCTGATCGAAATGTTGGAACACAGCCAAACTGACAGAAGAAAGAGGAGAAACTTGATATCAAAAAATAAAATTGAAAGAAAATTTAATGACATCAAGTAAATTTATGGGAAACCAATCCATTTATACAATGCTAGGTAAATCGAGAGTGTGAAAATGTAACTCGACTTTAATGGCACCAACAAATAGATAGGACCAAATCAATCTTTAGTAGCAGCGCAAATATTCTAGTGTGGTATGAATTTTCGAGATATAACATAATTTTCAAATCGCGCCCAAGAAATATGTCTACCTAATAAATGGTTGCTATTACTTGTGCTTTCTAGGAAGGGACTAAAATTAAGTGATTTGTACTGTAGGAATTGCGGAACATATTGCCTCAATTAGCAATTAATACGACGATAAGTTAATTGAGGCGGAGCCTAATCGTTAGCTAGTTCTATCTAAGCCACAATTTGTTCAGAACTAACACAATTAAACAAAAACGTTGATGTGTACTGACATACATCTAAGTCAGCACTGCAGTGCCGTTAATTGCAAGTAAATATAGTTTGAGTGCAACTTTTACCCAAGCGCATTAATCATTTTTACTCGCATCTGAGTGAATACAAGATGCAAGTTTATCTACCTACCAGTTTCTGTTGTATTGTGAGCTGCGAAGGTGCAGGAAAGTAGTATCATCAGAAGTACCGCGGAACAGCGTGGCTTGCAAGCTGTTCGCTGGACCCGACTCATACTCAGCAAATATTGTGTCACTCGACGACCAAAAGAATATTCACATGTTTCAAAATGTACTTCTTCAATAGCACGTCTGTCAAATAAAAATAACTACAAGTAACAACACGTTGATGCCATGCAGTTGATTAACTGCTGAAAAGAAAGAATTTCACAAGAGTTTTAAAATGTAGGTGATTTTTTCCTTTTCCAGTGATCAAGTCACTGGAGCAGTTTAGTGACATGACTCATGGCCCATGAGGCATGTTATTTACAATTATTTAACACCACTCTTCCATGCATCACACTTGCCACTTACTCCATCACATTTGCATTTTGTGCATTACGTATTATGACAATAGTAAACTAAACCTTTATATTACAGACGGTGGCAGTTGTATTACTTAGTCTGGAAATTATGCACCCTTTCTGTCACACTGGGCATGAAAATATCGAATCAGTGACTTTCTATAAATAAACTTACAGCTTGCAGCTCCAGTAAAATAAATGTAATATTCCAATCAAAAAGTTGTATCTACGCTTCACTACCAGATACAGATTGTAATAAATGTAAGACTCAATTAGAAAATGTGAAGGAGTATTGGCAAGCTCTAAGACATCTAGACAGGGTTTTCTCATGGAAACTACCAATTGACATGCTCAGTTCTCGTAGTGTTCATATAACCTTTATACTCTTGAAGATATGTTACCTCTCAAAAGTCATCGCATACAGTCGAACTCTAAATTGCTATAGCAGAATCAATTATTATTTACGGTGGGAAGGGGGGGGGGGGCTGGCACAGGAGTACGCATCGATGGGTCATCATAACAAACTTATTTGATATTAGTAGGTATACAAAACTGAATGATAACAAATGTATATCTGCATAACTTGAGGCCTTCAAACTTGACTGCCACCTTCGAAAAAAAGGATTAAGTTCATATTAGGACCAAGCACGCGAAAATAAATCTATAACTTGTAGTACGTATTGGGGACGTACTTGTAGTACGTCCCACTTTCAGTG
Organism: Lednia tumana; assembly: GCA_003287335.1. Lineage (NCBI taxonomy): Eukaryota > Metazoa > Arthropoda > Insecta > Plecoptera > Nemouridae > Lednia > Lednia tumana. The sequence continues at coordinate 16,954 of QKMV01001047.1, forward strand.
AGAAATAAAATTAGTTTACTGCGAAAACTGCTTTAAACTATAGAAGTATCTACAGTTTAGTTAACACTCAAATGTTGTCGAACTCAATCAGGAAGATCTCATCAACAACAGAAAATTAGTTATTCAGAAATATTGGACCCAATCAAAATTCTACAAATACAATATTTCCGTACAGATCCATATTCAAATGTAAAATTAAACACTCTGTACAAATTATCCCGAAGAAGACTGATAACAAAAAAATACGTACCTAGTGTTAAGCAGAGAAACAGTTTCTGATTGTTGTGTCACGAATTGCGATGTGATCCTGGAACGTAAACGTAACGAACAGTGGCGATCGAATCGTCGCGCTCTCGGCACTGGGCCCTGCGTGTCTGGAAGTTCGACCGCGACTGAACTAAAGGAGGCGGTGGCGGTGGCGGTGGCGGTGGCGGTGGCTGGACACTGCAAATGCAACTGCCAAAGCGATCCCTGATTCCTTGACAGACGCTGAGAGGCGGCGTCGGGACTCAAGAGAACATGCGTCTGCCCTTCAGGTGGTGTTGGCTCTTAGGTAAGCTGTTGTCTTAGGCCCGTCTCTCTAAGGGCCAACCCTAACTCGACGTGACCTCGACGTGACCTCGACGTAGCAAGTATGTGACTGTGCGAGCCGCACGGGAAAATATCCGCGGACCAAGTTTTGTCCACAAACGATGACTCGACCGTTCAACCTCCAAGTCCTTTTTCCAAATTTGTATTCCTGTGTTAGCTTTTTTTCTAACCCAAAATTAGCAAGAATCACCCCAAATCATCATGTTTGGGAGCATATTTCGGCTTTTGAGGGCAATACATTGAACAAAACGCTGGCGAGAGACCTAAAGCCTGAATTACACGGTCCAATTTTCCGTCAAACCCTTGCATCCAACCCTTGGATGCAACCGACTTGGACC
>QKMV01001048.1:0-17878 GCA_003287335.1 Lednia tumana
TGTGTGTGTGTGTGTGTGTGTGTGTGTGTGTGTGTGTGTGTGTGTGTGTGTGTGTGTGTGTGTGTGTGTGTGTGCATAATGATAGTACCCTGAAAAGAGATCGTGCTTTCAGCCAGATACATAATTGTTACACCGACGCTGGGAATACGGTCCAGAGAGTTAACCCTAGACAGCTGATAAAAAGTTCAACCCCTTTGTTCGAGCTGCCCTGCCACAACTGAGCGAGAGTGTGCACTGTGAATGCTTGGATAAATAAACAAGTTATTGGAAAAGAAGCCAGAAGTTTTTCTAGTACGATGCATAAATATTTAGGAAAAGATCGAAGGCAGCCGAAATGCGTGGCATAGGTTCTCTCGCTGATTTGACTGACTGCACATTGAGACTGCCCGGTCAAAATCGTAATTTGATTGAATCTGAATGTGCTCGTAATTGAATTATAGTTTTAAGGCCGTATGCACGTTTCCAGACAGGAAACGCTAACAACGACTGATAGTAATGACGTACAGATTTACACAATTATGTGATTACTAGCTTGGGCTAAGTTCTATTACATCCGTTACAGTTTAATTTGTGTAGAAAATGTATTAAACGTTTAATGACGGAAATTTTATTTGTTGTGTCTGCAGTATTTCGAACATTTCCAATGCATGCACATGATTGAAAAGCAACCAAATGGCCAGCATATGCCTCTATTTTCAACTGCTTATTTTGCAATTTATGGAAAATAAATTATCCCGAGTCGACAGCGGAAAGGTTTTTCAAAATCACAGTGAAGTAGACCAAATAAAAATAAAACATCCAACAAAGGATCTCCTTTGAAACGGATCCATCATAAACATATCGGCATATAGTTATATATACATATTGGCATATAGGTATATATATATCGGTATACTAAATTGAATTCAAACGTAAAAGTTCGCTTTGCACTTTGCCGTAAGTACAACCTAACTCTAATAAAGTTTCACAGTCTCGCGGTGATCTTCCCTTATCCTGCATTTCCACTTAAATCTATAGGTATGTGCTCTATCTATTCGAACAGTTTGTTAGAAGCACATACATGTAAGTATACATATTACATCTGGAGCGGAATTGGGTTAAGCAAACTACCCCACCTCACTCCCGCGTTTCCTTTTGGAGTATTCACCAAACCAAAGACCGGAGACGTGATCTTCACGGGCAGGCACAGCAATTCGCAATCGCAATTGCTAACCTGAATGTTACGGAAACTCACTCCTATGTCCACCATGCCACGACCATGTGCATTTATTACTCACGCTACTTAGCTATAGCTCTTAGTTGCTGGAGAAAATACAACAATACCCTCGTTCGATTTTAGATTTGCAAAACAGAAAGTTTTTAGTGGGGGGGCTGTAAACCTGTAAAATTATAATCTCATTTTGACTTGAATACATGTAGGCTAAAATGACTTCCCAAAATATTTAGGGTAAATTCTATGAAGTTATGTCAATTATTTAAGATTTTGGTCGGCGCGCACGGTGACTCAATCGACGCGAGAATAGCACTGGCTATAGCGTACAATATGACATGCATTCTTTCGGTTATCACTAGACTGTGGCTAAAATAAACTACTTATTACAGAGCCATTTTTTATAGAACGTAGAAAAGATACACATTTTTTTACCATTTTTCCTCGGGCTTGTATGCGAGCAAACAGTTTTATTTGTGCCCCTGAAGTCCTAACTAATTACCATTAAGAAGTGAATTGTTTAGTTTTGGGTGGTTCAGCCGCTGTAAGGTGTACGGAGAATATTATTTTCCTGATAGGATTTCTCAGTGTAGTGTCGTGTTGAAAACTCGAGAGAATACCCATTTGAGCACGTACGTAAGATCCATTTGCCAACTTCAATTCTTTAGAACCATTTGCAACGTGTAAAATAAAAGAATGCACCGTTTTCTATAACACTACCCTGCACAAAATCACGATCAATCATTTTGAAATTATTGCCAAAATATTCAACGCTGAAGCTCGTTTGCGACAAGCGTCAATGAATAATAAAGTACTCCCATCTCACTTTAGTTTATGTTCAGTGGCACGATAATTTCGACGCGTATTAAGTGCACGTTTGAAGATGGCCAACAATTCAGACAGAAAAGCTTAATTATCTCTTACAGAAGAGCATAGTGAAATGCATAGCGACCCACGTACTATACCTCTTGCCGTACTACAAAACAATAACGCGACCATCTTAGCATGGAACGCATACTTACACGGTATTTAATGAGTCTTATACAAATTGCGCAGATATTTCATGTAGACCAAATAAACCTATAGATATATAATAGCACGAAGAGCACTTAGAACTTATCTACAACAATTGCTTTTCATTTAATCAACAAACTATTTATGCAGCTGCAGAATTACATTCGCGTTTCCATGTGTTGTAGACAATGCGATGCAGATTTGTCTGTACTATACATAAATTTCATATTCAATAGTATTCGCATTGAAATAATGCTTTCCTTGCTTGGGGTCTTAGACTTATGAATAAGTATTATAAATGTTGAGAATGCCAAGTGCTAAAATGAGGAGCTGTGGATCCAATTTTGTGCGATTGTTGAGTGCTATTCCGTTAGTTCAAAAGTCTCGATTTCAATTGTTATTTTCGTGTGGTTTCTATGATTCTGCAAGTCATTGCATCGCTATAACCTAAAAAAAGTACGAGTGCAAAATCCGGTGTCATCACAGTTTTGGATGCAATAATGCAAGATGTGCGATAAGTGAAGAAAAAAGCATAGCGTAACAAGACAACGTGTAGGTACTTATTAAAATTAAATCATATAATTATACGTGAAAGCTTACTCAATTGTGTGTTAAAACGAGTTTTTGAGCCTTGAAAACTTTATGCTCGGGGGGCGTTATCACTAGAAAACATCCGGACACGCTCTTACGTAGTACTATGCGAGTGCATTTGCGGTACGTGATTTACAGTTGTTTTTAATAGTGCGGCCGAATCTAACTTACGCAATACTTTCTCCGATTATAATTGAACCTGCAGTTTTTTCTAGCAGTTTTCTTCAAATGGGGGAAATCAGATACTGTTCTTGTAGAGACGCGCTTTGGGTCTTTTTTCCGATTTCGCACGTGGTTTTGCCGCGATTTTTACAGTGAAATAGCTAGAAACATATCCCATAGTTTTCAACGCATAAAATCACTATTCCGTGTTCGACCTTATACACCGTACCATCAGACCCTGCTGGTGCCGACGGCAGGTCACCAGTGGTCACCCAATATGTTCACAACAAACACTTGATGTTAAGCTGGATGGACGATGTTATTGAAACACTTGAATGGTTTTCCACAGTCAAGTAATGCGTTTAAGCGTGACTGGATTATTATAATAATGTTTAGTTTGGCCAAGCTCTCTTGTTTTTGCTCCCTTCTGAGTGTGTGTGTATGTGTGTGTGTGTGTGTGTGTGAGTATGCACCCATCTAATATTGGTAGTCGACCAGTGTCTTCTCGCTCTGTGTCCAGTGGCCCGGTATAACGCCGACGCGCTCATTGTCTTTGTTTGCTGCCATTGACCAATCGGTCTGATCGCCGATGGAAATCTTATCTAAATAAAAACAAGAAGTCACGATGAAGAAAATCAAGAGTGATTTATGATAATCGAGCTCTGTTGTATAGGAACGAACAAAAATTTACATTTTTTACACATGGATGGAACCAGAAACCATACACGACACGATAGACGTAGCTTTCTGTAGGCTACCAATTGTCTGGACGAGTTATCGAATTTCGATGACCAGTGTGATCCGGCCAATTTACTACCTATTAATTCGTGTCACTTTCCTCAAGCATCAAATTGAAGTGTCGAACACAAGTTTAACTATAATTAGGAAGTATTTAATCGATATTCGCACTTTCACTTTGACACAATGGTGGGGCCGAAAAATTGAAGACATATTGAAAAAAGAAAACACGTTATTTAGATTTTGATGGGCTAGCCATGTTCCCCGTATTCGCATCGCTTCGCATGCAAGGCACTTGCAAAGATTTGGATCTGCAGAGCGCATTTTATGAGCATGTGGAGAGGAACCCGTTAAGAGTGGAACTTAAAAACTATTGTTACATCCTGATGCGGAGCTAATGGACTTTCACGTTCAGGAAGAACCCGAAAAAAAGAGTGCATGTTCTTCGTCTCTTAAAATTGATTGTTGCGATGTCAAAATTACAGTACTTTGAATTTGTTTCCATGACGAACATGTTTGGTAGCCAGAACATGAGCTGTGTATAAATCTGATTTTTAGATCATTGCAGCTATAGAAAAAAACAGATCTTGATTTATCTTTATAAATCAGATTTAAGAGTGCGCAACACAAACGCAAATAAAAAAGGTTGTGTACATGTATACATACACCGACGAAAAAATTAATCTAAAACGCAACCAATTCCCGTTGGTCCGGTTACAAGGAAGCTTTTTATGACGAGTTAATTACAAATTCTCGCGGTTGTATAGCTTTTCTCCGGCACTCTAAGCCCAAAAGGAATCTAACAATTTCGTACGGGAACGTAATTACTCTGCTTACTACATAATAATGTAGTTAATAATACATTTGTCTGTGTTGCGTGTAAATTTGTTGGCGTTGTGTCAATACCAGTGAATGCAATTGACAAGTAATCTGTTTGATCGCAGTCCGCCAGTAAGTATCAGAAATATATTTCATCCACACCATAATGCATGCAATCACGCGTCAATAGTTTATAACACCGAGCATAAAACGGAGTTTATAACTACATTAAATCACAAGATAATTTCCTGCTCGGACCGTTACTTTATTTGCCAAATCATTAAAACGCGAAACTTATAATAGAAAAGCTGGAGGCTAACATTTCCAAGCATGCTTCGATGTTCGTGTAAGTGATCGCTCCAGAAATGAGATGGATAGACCGCTGATGGACGGACCGAATAACTTTCTAAACCATCTCCTCGATCTTTGGATGTGACTTTGAAAAGATGGGACAAAGATAGGCGACGAAGGTGAAGAGATCGCCAATTTTTCGTCACTCTTAAGCATCCCGCGAATTATGATTTCCAGCACATCTCTGACAAATTACAGTTGTTACAACTCCGAAGAGAGAAACCAATGGAACTCAATTATTACAATTATTTGTGTTTTGAAGGTAAGACGCCGGCATGCATGATGAAGCGAATCAAAAGCCAACCTTGCAGTCTTGAATCGCAATTCGCACCGTTTTACGAATTTTGCAAGAATTTCACGCGACACGACAATAAGTCTGCACATGTCTCGGTAATTCGCTCGGCGCTCCGCGTGCCCTTTTATGGTGGCGCTTTTGAGTAGCGCCGCGCAATCCACCAGCTGCAAAGCCGAAGCGAAAAACGCACTGTGCTGTGCGCAAGAACAAAAAAAACAAAACAAAATATTGCCGCCGCCGCCGCCACCGCGACATTGCACATTCAAGTTCTCGGTCAGAAATTCGATATCAATTGAAATCGTATCTCGTCCGAAATAACTACTTTCTATATACGCACCCAGCTTCGTATCTCACGATCCACGATCTGCGCTGCGCATTGCGCGAGCGCTAACTGCAGTCATGAGGCTAGATTTTCGAACAGAACTCGATATTATAAAACATATTAATTATGTTGTAGTTTAAAATACACTTTCATCTGCGACCTCCGACCCAGGCGGCGAGATCTCTAACTGGATGACCGCGTTGCCCTCGGAAAGACGGATTATCGCTGCAATAGTGCGATTGTTGCACGGCAGTGCGGGGTTCGCTTGCCAGCCCGCGCCGATTCGCGGGCCATTGGTCCAGCTCTGGGGCGGGGTTCACACAGCCTCCGTTCCGTACATAAACCACTTTCTCCGATCGGTGAACACTGCATAGCATACAGAATAACAGCGGCCGATTGTTCGGATAGGTATTTTATTGAAATGTGTTCGGCCTTAACACACGATTCTTGGAGAGATGTATATGTGTGAGCATCAGGATATATTGTGTTTCCTGACAACAGAACTAGTAGGAGATTTGAAAAAAAGATTTGAATATAATTGTCTGAAAGTTTATAGAAATGAAATGCTACATCACGGTGATCCATTTCAGTTTCCTCGTGCATTAAGAGTGGCGGTGTTATCATCGGCGGAGAATGTTTTTCTAGCAGTTAGACTTGTAGGTGAAAAGGTCTGGATTATTTATTATAGATGCAACCGGCTACGAATAAGTTATGTAGAAAGTGACGTGTCCGAAAATGTAATGTTTGCATCCAGTCGCGATGCTGGATCTTGTTGGATCTTATTGGATCTTGTTGGGCCCTGGGGGAGGCATCGAACAGACGAGCTTGAAGGTTTAAAAGGCTGGGAACCTCACGTGTCGAGGGAAATTGGAAAATAAAGAAAAAGTCTAAAAACTAGAAATGCAATTCAATTAGTCAACGTGTAGCAGAGAATAACAAAATGACACAATCAAATTGCTGATTTACTAGGGCCCATTAAAAATTCGATTGGAAATGAGTTACCTATGCGATCTTCGATAAATCAGAAAAATGATATCGCTATAACCTATATGTAGTATGCATTAAAAAATGAAAGTACTGTGTAAATGACGAGCGTTCTTCTCGTGTTTGATCAGTTAAAAGCAATGACAATACGAGCAGCGTATTGTCATCAAACGGCGACGGGGATTTTTTATTGCAACTTTTTCCGTGGCAAAGTGTCCGTCACAAATAACTGTGGTTTGTCTGTGAAAGCAAGACGCATGCCATCGGTGCAAACCGTCTACCTGCATCGCATATTTCAGCATCAAACGAACTCTGTACAATCCAGATAGACAAAAAAACCTTCGCTGCTTGGCGCTAGACAAATCCTATCCAACTTGTAGGGCTTTACAAAACTATGCATTTGCATGCAAGTCAACGTTTTTTCCATTTCCAGCCCAGAACGTTTTTCGAAATGAATACCTATCGAAGTTCTGTAAGACGACACCAGTGCTCACTTACGTGGTGATTGCACTGTTGATCATTTGCGTCGTTTGGTTCATCCACGAAGAAGAAGAAGTTGCTTTGCTTCTGGCTGGGGAAGTTATCGACCGATCAACAGGTTTAAATTGAGCCTCCGGCTCCCCAATTAACCAGAGTGCTCTGCTCTCTTCTTCGGCGAGAGACGCCATTGCCTTGATAAACCCACTCTCCGGTGCCATCAAGTAGCGTTTTGGATCAGCTGTAGGATATAAATGATTACACCAACTAAGTCGGCTTGGTAAATAGAGCATCATTTCGAAAATGTTTCGTTGAACTCGCAAATGAGGTTTATTTGTGTAGCTTTCAATGTAGCTCAAGAGAAATTGAGCTCCCGCGCAAAATCAAGTGCCACTGAATAATAATATTTGTCAAAGCGTTTAAAAAGCCTTCGGGCAAATTTCCTAAATGAGAAACACATTTTAAAACGCAATCATCAACTTTGAAGTTCGAACCATGCACATTGAGCGGCGATGTTGCGTGACAAATTCGTCAAAAATCTAATCAGACACTTAATGAAACGTCGCTTTTTAAATTAGATTTGTGTCAAAAACGTGTTGTAGTCCGCGCCGTTTGTTGTTTGATTTGTTTGCGGATTAAATTGCCGGTGGGTAATTTTACGTAACGGCCCGTGTGCGCACTTAATTACCCATTAATTAAAATGAAAACAAAGAACCTCGTATGAATAATTGCCTACAGCATTATTCACGTGAAGACATCAAGAAGTTGAAAGGTGCGTTCAGAAGACAATACCCAACTGACCCATCACTCAAAACTAGAGTTGCTCAAACGTGCATAAGTCTTGTGCATTCGCTTTCACCGCGACGACGGTGAATTGAACCGCTAAACGAGCGTTAAATAAGATTAATTAAAACAAGAACAAATACTATGATAGATCCGTACGTAATATGCCTTGCGGATTGAGAAATGGTGGACACGGATACCACTTTGCTTACAGCACATAAACCAAGGTGCCACCACGACTTAACAGGCGTGTGATCAGACGTCCACCCGCCCTGCATAAACCAACCAAGACGAATGATGGACGGTGGTACACTCGGAGTGTGAAATAACCCACTTGTTAACGAAAGTGGACGTAGCTGACGACTCGAAGTTGTCAGTGTGATGTTTCATTTTTTACATAACAGTGGTGTAATTGACCACAAATTTTGAAAGTCGTATACAAATACGGACCTGCGCGATTATATTGCGATTAGATAGGCAAACAAAAGGAAAACACTTTCTTTTTCGCTGATAAACTGATCTACATAGCTGGTGGCATGAAGAAGCCCGGATAGCCTACTTAATTCCCATGTGACAGCTATCGGACATCATTCGATTAATGGTGCGTGACAATTCCGCCAATGAGAACTAATGAAATTCGCGAGGAAAGAGTGCAAACAACACCAGGCCAACAAACCAACAATTAGCTGGCAGGCAGAAATTAAAATTGTACTCACTCGAGGAAGATTTCTTGTTGAAATTCTTCCTGCTTCTGCGCAACGTCGATTGTGCTCGATGAATAGGCTTCACCAAATACTTGACATTTTTCCGCGTCGATTTCTTCCTCTTGACGGGACGCCGCCGCGGCACCGGCGACACCCCTAGAGGAACGTACGTCTCGTCTTCCGAGTCGCCGTCCACTTCTTCCAAGATGACGTCCTCTTCCGAGGAACTGTACTCCTCGTCCGGGATCGGCGACTCATGCGTCGGCACCTCATCGAAATCACCCGAGATACATTCGTAGAGGCCTTCGTCCTCGTCGTCGTCGTCGTAGTAATTGATCAGCGGCGAGACGTGGGTCGAGTCCCGCGGAGTGCTGTAGTCACGAATCTCTTGGACCTCATAGCGAGGCGGCCGCTTGATGCTGTGATTGGGTTTGCGTCTCTCCGGTGCCACGAAGATCATCGGGTCGAGTTTCAGCGATCGCAGCGACCGAGGAGGTCGACTACACACCACCTGATACAGATCTGACTTGGACGTCGTACTTCCGCACTGACTCTTTTTCCGTGCGCCACGATTTGACCAGCGACCTCCCTTCGTCTTGCGGCTGCTGCTTCGCTTGACGGGGTCCACCCTTCCGGCGACGGCGCCGCTTGTCCGTTTGAAATATCCATCCCGACTGACACTCGGCTTGGGCTTCGCGGTCTTCTTCTTCTTTCGGAAGAACCCTCCGCCTCCCGGATTGGACGAGGTGAAATCCGTGAGCCGCGGTATCGAAATCGAAAACGAGAATCCCGAGTCTTTGCTCGAGCAGATCCTCTCCACCGAGTCGCGTGACGAGAACGTCTTGTTCGTCGAGTTGGTCTGCGTGGAGTTGGTACGGCTGACAGCCGACGGGTTGGGCATAACCAGCGGCGTCGGCGACGTCGGTCGTCGCGGGTGGTTGTGAAACCGACGGCTGCACACGCCGACGCTCTCCTCGCGACGCTCTTTGAGCGCGCTATCCAGCGAATGGTGCGCCCGCTTGGCCTTGGCGTCGGCCGGCGTCGGGAGTCGTGGCAGCTCGAGACTGCGGGGCGCCATCGCGAGCGGCGCCTCCATCCAGACGCGGCCCAGGTTGATGGAGATCGCCGAGTCGGTCCTCGAGTTGGCGTCGTCGACGTGCTTCGGGTCGAGGACGAGCGACGACGGCGGCGGGGAGGGTCGGAACCGGCGACGACGCGTGTACACGGGCGAGCCCTCGAAGCGGAGAATCTCTACCGTCGACTCGGTCGCGGAGCCTGACTTCCTGCGCGGCGGTGGCGTGGGTGGAACCTCGACGACGCTCAACGAGGGTCGAACACGAGCCTTCGCGGGTACAAAGCTTTCGTTACCCGCCGTCAACGTGATCTTTATCTTATTGTTTGTGTTCTCGATCGACGTCGAGTTGTTGCTCGCGCGCGACTTTATGCTATTGTCTCCGACCAGCGACGAGGAGGTCGAGAGCTTTGTCGACGCCGCTTTGTTATTACCGTTCTCTGCACCGTTCTCCGTCGTCGTCTTCATGCCGCGGATCCACTGATTATAACCGATGACTAGGGATTCTGGTCCATCGTCTGCCTCCGATGACGCGCTCTGCACCAGAGGCCGCTGCTGCCTCTTGGCGGCTTTGCTGTCCGCCGGGGGAGGTGAGACCGGGGGCAGCGCCGAGGGCGGCGGTGGCAACGTCGGCGGCGGTGGGAGCGGCAACGTCGGCGGTGGTGGCAGCGGCAACGGGGGTTGACTGCTCTTTGATTTGTTACCTCTATCGAGGTAATTGCGTTTGATCGAGATGCGCTTAAACGAGTCGCTGCGTTTGAACGACGACTCGTTGCGATCCTTCTTCTTCCTGCCGCCCATCAGGCGCCGCAGGTTCTCGAACGTGAGCGCCTTCATCATGATGCGACTGTGTCGGTGACGTCGGCGTCTAGGCGCAATGTCCACATGGTGTGCGATGCAGTCGGTTGCGATGGGAACAATGCACCAGCGTTAACGTACAGCGCAAGTCATTGGGCTGCTCGATGAACACACACGTTTATTTCGCACAATTAAACGAAACAGGAATAGGTTATCAAAAAAGATTTCTCTGAAATTACTAACACAGTTTGCACTTGGCCCATTGACTTTGCATCAATATCATTACCATTTCAGCATGGACTCGTGTGAATTAGCTTAAGCTTACAGCAACTCGTTCTGACATGGACTCCCGGTGCTCATTAACCGATTGTTCTCGAACACGGGAAAATCAGATTTACTCTCTCGCGCAACGCGCCGAGAGATCCAACTCGTTTTCCGCGATCACCTTGTTCCTGAGCCACGCGGGAATTGATTCAGCTTAGCGTTGCAGTAACCGACGAATATTTCCAAGACGGCTGCATTCGCGTTGCTGCTGGTTTGGCCGAGGCGAGGCGAGGCGAGGGTGAATACCCTGGGTCCAGCCAACAGGCGATTACCATCCGACTTGGAAGCAGCAGAGACATTGCCGGCCGGCCAGCGAGCGAGATGGCCCCCGGGTACGATTGGTCGCTGACTCTCTACACCGCGGCCAGAGCTAGCACGGATAATCTCTATCACCACACACACTCACACACACACACACTCTCACACAAACACCTGGCCACGTAATCTAGACGAGCACTCCGCGTCAATGCTTGCATCCACACATACGTGACTTAATAGCCAGAACGCAGCTGACACGCACACACTACACTCGACTTGCACACGGACACAGATCAAATAAGATGGCTCTTCTTAAATAACAGCGAACAAAACCGCCTACTGTACAAAAAATGTAATAATTGCTGTGATTATTTATCAAAAAGAACACAAATTAGCACTTGGTCGTCGTGTTTCTGTCTCGTTCTGTTAAAGACTCTTTGTCTTTTCAAAAAGCCACCGGCGTTGTAAATCCTTTGGTGCGATAAAACTTGACTGTGTGTACACAAATCACTTAAAAAATCCGCACCATCGAAAATTGAATGTCGAGAATTCTACGTACGAATGTCGCAGCAAACGTAATGCATGTCACGCGAGTACAACCTCCACTTGGTCACTCTTCCGGGCTACTCGCGTCGAAACTGTATCGCCGATCTTCGTACGCACTCACACACAAAAACACAATCCAGCGAATCGCTCCGCCTCCTAACAGCTTCCGGTATATCTCGGTACACCAACACACTTCGCGGAGCACGGAACACTGAAAACCGAGCACACTGCCTCACATCACCCGCGTGTACCGTCGACTGAACGCAAATTCCCGTCCGACACTGCAGGGCCGGCACCAAACGTGCGCGGGTGAAAGTCACCGTCACTGTCGTCGTCGACGTCGAGGATCGAGCCGAGTGCCTCAGCGGACGCGGCGGCGATCTACACCTTCCGAGCGAATCGACCGGACTAACTAACCGACAACGGTCGCAACGCCGCGATCAGCGTGGATGGATGCTGCTATCACGGGAGCGGAGAGCAGGAAAGCCTTCGGAGTCTGTCGTTTGGCTCGACTACAGGCGCATTTCCAGCTCGGCTGGTTGTTCGCTTGGTGTAGAGATTCTCTCTCGAAGTCTAACCACTTTGTCGAAGGCCACCAACCCACAACGATCTAATAATTGCTATATAGCAACGGAGCCAGCATCCCGAAGAGTTGTATAGAAGAGCCAATGCCAAGAGATCAAAGCACTCTCTCGACCACGTATAGCCTCGGCGATGAAGGTAGAGGAAGATGGTACCATGAGACCGATGGGATGATACGAAGAGAGGACACTTTCGGTTTCGCTTGACGACGCGGTGTGGCGGTACAGAATACCGCGCGGTCCGGCCACAATGCTGCTGGCCGGGTGCATTCCGTGACATGCGACGTTGTGTGTATGAGATCCGCGAGATTTCGGCCCGAGTTGTCACTAACCGGCTCTCCCACATTGCTGCCCGTGATCGCACCTTTGTCTCGACGTGACCCCGCCAAGTGGCACCAATTATTGCAGATTGCGAGTCGGGTTTGTTTTGGGTTTTTTTGGGCCCCGGACGATTTTGACGCCTCAGTGGCGAAATTACGGGAAGTTTTTTCTGTTCGCTGCAGAAAACGAGTCGAATTTTGCGAGTTCATTGCTGCGTGCACTGTCGTCGAGACGTCGTCGCATTCGTGGCTAGTCGATCGTAAGATTGGGGCATGGGCGACGACAAAGGAGTCTTCCAGCCGAAAAGAGTCGTCCCTGGTAATTCACTAACGAGCGGTTGGCCGGAGCCAGACTGATTGTTAACGGTTAACGGCCAAACGCACCCTTTCAACCAAGTTTTACACGGACATTTAACCGAACAAGTTTTTTCGGGGGGTTTTAAACGTCATGAAGTCACTGCTGCATGTACAGCTAACTCCAACATTGCAGTTACAATGGTCGTTGAATTCATGCAAATAAAAATTGTACAACCATTTACCTATAGTTTAATTTCTTAATTGATGCTAGGAACGTAATAGAGTTAATTTTAGGGATATTTTAGTCCCCCGCATTGTCAGCTATGGGGGCTTCGTGCATTCCTCCCCAACCACTCCCACTGTCTGGTGCATTGCAGATTAAAATTATGCAAAAATGACAGGTGTTGAGGAGAAAATAAACCCGTGTGCATGAGAATGATCGATCAATCACTTGCGCCTGAATCTCACTTGTGTGTTTAGTTTTTTAGATTTAATAATATATCTCGTTTTATTTATGAATTATTATGACACAGATTAAACGTGTTTCGTATAGTTTGATGTCAATAATCTCGGAAAGCTTCCAATGTTGCTTGAAAGTGTCGCGCCCCCGCGCTTTGCACACCACGCTGAGGCCTCGTTACCCATTTTAATCACTTGTTTTTAATTGAATGGAACAGTGAAAGATGTGTCTTCTTAATCATGACACGACGCCATGCATACGCTTAACGAATTGCCTACAAAAATACATTTAACCTACATGCGTGCCAAATGCTGGCAATATATATATATATTACACCTATGGAATATGGAAATTCCTTTTCTGTTGTAGTTGAATTTTATATTTCAGGAAGGGTTTGGAAGTGATGATTCGATGTTAACTGTTATCTTTCTCACTCGACCGTATTTCTGCCTTCGAGGCTCAAACGTGACAGTCCATTGTCAGCCGATTTTTAAGCTCTTATAAGATGAATATAAATCTATCGCAATCGATTGATACATTATTAGAAGTCTGTTGAACCGCATCGGCTCCAAGATTAGAAGGCTGACTGATTTCTGCATTCGGCTTATAGACTATAGAACCAGCCGAATGGAACAAATCAATGAAAACGAAACGGAAAAGTTTTCGTTTGCGTCCGGGACATAAAAATCACCAAACCAAATTGCATAGAAAGTGAAAAAAGTGTAAGATATACACAAGAAGGGAGCCAAAGAAATGAGAGCAAGACGTAACACTTTCATCTTCGGGTGATTTGATAAAAAAAATCGCGCAAACGGTATGAAAATGTTAGTTCGGTTCCGAGAAATAATCTCATGAAGTAGACACATTATCTTTCATCTGCCGCGTCCGATCCACGTTTCTATTTGATTGAATCCGCGCGAGGCTTGTTAGATTTGTCCCTGACTCTACGATTCAATCGCCGAGTCATGGGCCAAATGAATCTGCTAAGGAGGCTGCCGTCGATACAGAGACATTGCACAGAGCAAGAGCTAAGAGCGTTGTATACATGTCCAGAGGGCAAAAGTTTGCAGCTCAGTGCGCGGCGAACGAAGACTAGAAGACTTGAAGACTGCAGAGCAAAACCGGACTGGCGGCTAGCAACGATCATAGTGGTCGGATAATTTTCCAGACGATGGACCATGAGCCAAGCCGATCTTTTGCACCAGTGGATATAACATATCATTTTTAAATGGATTCGTTTCTCGACAGCGTGTTTTCGAATAATGTAACTCGCCATGCATACTTAAATCACGTCAAAGTGAATAACCACGAAACTTTGTCAATTTCAATTTCAGGGGCACAGCCGATGGAATCTAATTGAGTGTGCATATATAACTATAGGTACCATATAGATATACACACGGTTGTCTATGTGGAGAAAGAATGGCAAGGGCGAAATGCCTGCAAGTTAATTTCAGGCCGAGTAGTAGCTGAATGGAAAAAATATGCACGCCGCGAGGTAGAATTAAAATAAAAACAAATTCCTGGACGGTAAACCTTATACCTAATATATAAGATGCGAAAGGTAGATTCTGTGTGGCATACCAAGAAAGTAAAGACACGATAAATTACTGAAGATATATCAAAAGTCAGAAACAAAATTATTACTGAGCTCTCGGCATTTTACAATTTGAATTTCATCGAGTAGGTACATACCTAAAGATCGAGTTAAAGCTTGTATTCAACTCTGAATAATTTTGACGTGAAGTTTCCCAATTGAGGGTTCTATTTCAATATTTCCAATAGTACGCATTACGTATACGTGTTTTGACCCATTAGTTCGTTTGTACTTCACATTTTGCACTATTCCACACAGCGTCCAGGCATTACGGACTAGACTCAACGAGCGTTGCCCTGCCATTTATCCGACTCATCCAACGAGAATTGGTCAATAATTTCTCCCATCCTCGTGTCGCATCGTTCGAAAATTACACGGCGTCTATCCAGTGTATAAACAATGTGTATACTTGGGCTGGCAGGAATGCGCTGCAAGACACGACCTTACGGACGATTATGCTCAAATGGGAGGACGCTCGTCGCTGCCGTGGCATATACCAGCGATGGATTGGGTCACGATTTTCGAATATAACTATCAGCTAGTTGAGGAAGAAGATGAGGCCAATGTCCCATGGCTTAGTCATTTCATCGGACTATGTTTACCGCTGTTCTTGCTTGCTACTGTGCGCTACGTCGGACAATACCCGAAAGAGCGAATGGATTTCTAGCGCTTGTTGCCGGAATTCATTGCGGGAATGTTATAATGATACAATTAAAAATATAATCAAGTGATGCTGCTATGGGATTTGGCTATTTTTACAGATCGTGCGATACACCTATTACCTACGTTCGAACTTGACCGCAAGGAAATAAAAAAAATTGCTTGACGCGCAGTATTTCTCAATCAAACGCATAATTGGTAATTTTTTCTCTGTAAGTTGCAAAATAGCACTTTTTTCAATGACAGTTTGTTCATGTCAACCTTGAGTGCAATTAATCGTAGTGAAATTAGAATAGAAATACAGATAAATGCAGACAATTAGCTATGGTAATGATATTCATGCGGAAACGGTTGTAATGCGAAGGATTTGAGTAGGCAGTCGGTCGCAAATGAGACGTTGGTCTTACAAGTCTCACAATTCTCTCACCTTTCATTGCTCGCCGCTATGGAACTATTATGACATTGTCTTCCTGTCGGAAATGCTTGATCGTAATCCCATCATTTACATTCAATTAATGAGACTTGTATATATATTAATTGATGAGCTACAATGATATTGCGGGCAGTAACGGTGATCAAAGCTGAACTGAACATTACGATGATGATTCCCAAGAAGAAGCGACGGTCAGGAGGAAAAGAAACAGCAGCATGTACAGTTTAATGGTTAACGAGAAATTCATTTTCCAAAGCCCGTTACACGAAGATACGATATAACAAAAGAATATCGAAATACTATGGACGAAAAAAGGTCTCAAGCATGTTCCCAAAATTAAAACACAGTTTCTTGTGGTGTATGCTGCATGCACAATTGGTGCAACCGTATTTACAGTAAGATGCAGGCCCGAGTTCGGCCCTTACCAGAATCAAAGTTACTAGTTACGAGCATGAGCTAACAATTAGCATATTATACTATTGCTTGCTATCTCCCATCGAAGTTATAAAATAGAGAAAGTTACGCTACACACATATTGTACTTCGTTACTTACTTGTCACTCTCAATTTCTTTATCTTCGCGGACAATGATAACATAGGTGTTGCATTAGGCCAAGGCACAATGACACGTTTCCAGCTGATTTGGTTTGTCTTGAGCGTTATTGATAGTCGTTGCAAACATACACGATTAATAACAGTGGGCGCTATCGCTGGCATGGTCCAATGGTTTCGATGTTAATATTTAGGCTGAGAAGACTATTTCTGTCATGTCCAATCAAGTTCACTCGTAAAAAGTTGTCCACTTAAGATTGCACATGTGTCTAAATATTTGAGTCACGAAAAATTGAGTGCATTACATTTTTGTCAGGTTCTGTTTTACCTTCTTGAAGAGACGTTTTACTAAAGAGCCAACCCCTAAAATTACCTATTTATGCAAAAACGCGATTCCGTATGCATGAAGTCGGGCCGGTTTGTACAAGATGGGACGGGTCGGGACGGGACGGGATGACGGGTGAACTGTCGAATGGGAAAATTGTAGCCAATGTGCTCGAGGGAGTCCAGAAAATGTGTCTTCTTAGACGCCGGCTTACGACGTGTTTGAAGCGGGAATGGAATGAAGACCGAACAAGAAACCCCCAATCACCCTTATATGCTGGACGGTGCACATGGTGACACAAAGAAACTAGAGTACCTATCTATATCCAGTTCCAACAGAAAGGCAATCGGACATTTTTACAATACGTGCATGCACACAAAGGTAGAGCAAAGTTTAAAAAGTAACTGCAAATAGCTGGGGTTGGGATCGACTTCGTTTTGTGACGGAGACGGGGCTGCTGCTAACCCAATTCGACAAAGACAAACAGACGAGCGGGAGTATGAAATTCGGTTTACTTTTAACGACAAATGGAAACAAACAACCCGCCCTTTATTGCATTTATTCAAATGTGCAGCCCTGTGCACTGCAGCGTGGCGACGACAATCCGCCAACAAAAAATTGTGCACTCGTAAATTCATGACCAAAACTGCAAATAATTCACGCGAGCACGCGAGAACGGTTAATGCAAAACATCCCAAACTGCTCTTTTATACATATTCGCGTTTCCTGCACAACATGGTTTGGTGTAAGAAAATCGTATTCTGGCATGTAATTACGTATAGTATACTTTCAAGTTTTAAGTGTATAATTTTGTTAAAATTTAAGTAACCAGACGGAAGATCCCCCTCGACAGAAATCGGAAGCCGGACCTATTTTTATTGTTTACCTCTGCTGGCTCTATCGTTGAAGATAGACTATGTTATTAAGCGAGGAAGTTGTATACAAAAGAACAAACTTTAGTCCATTCGGAGGCACTTTTTTCAAATTTCCTTACGCTTTTCTGTAATAGCTCTTTAAAATGAGTCAATAAGCATTTCCGACGGCCCATCTGGGCGATTTGGGGCGAAATGTATCAGAATGGCTTTCGAATAGACCTAGTTTCGCTTGCTACCATTGGCTATCTTTTTCTTTTAAAAAAAAAACTGTTAATAACTGGGTTAAACTGCTGAAAACTTAACTGACACTAAACTGCCAACGTTTCGCTAA
>QKMV01001049.1:0-17865 GCA_003287335.1 Lednia tumana
AAATATTACTAGCCGTGTAATTGGCTTTAAAAGTTTATTCCTTGTCGGTCACTGAATATCTTCACGAGATCATTCCTTCAGGCAGTGATAGCATAAAGTAAGTGCCGTATAGTCATCTCTCGCTCTAAAGCTTCGCTGAACGCTTATAACGCTTAACGCTTATAACGCTTAGTCGCTTTATGTTTAAAACTATGTATTATTTGCCAAAGTACTTACCGTTCATGTGTGAGAAAAAGATTTTAGAAAATTGAAAAAATAGTAAAAAAGCAAATAACAAGAAAATGGCTGAAAATAACGCGCAGAGATTCTATCAGTTCCATATTTTGATGTCTCAAAGGTAACCAGAATGGTTCTTTCAACCCGAAGCAGCTGTTTGGCCTCCAGACGCGTCGCAAAGAAATATTGAAAAAAGTTGATTCAAATAGCAAAACCTTTCAAACATGCAATTTCCGAACAAACTTTTTTATGGATTGTACTCAAACCTACAGGGGTTCTTAGTTGCGATATTTCAAAGGTACCCTGAAACTTTCATCTGAATCGGACCAGCCGTTTAGCTGTTGAGCGTCAACAAATGAGAACATAAAAGAAAGAGACAACAAACAAACTAACGAATGTATTTCAACTATTAGACGTTTTTTCTGCGGACAGTCGAACTAACGTCTTCGCTTTGCTCATCCAGGTATTCCGACTTTTTAAATTCGACAGCAAAGTTATACTTAAAAATTTTAAATAATAATTATACTTCCACTTCCGTACAGAATAGCGTCTCTTGATGCTTCAACCTCAGGGCCTATATTATGTACATTGTTAAGCTGGTCTTGCATATCCTGAGTCACGACTCCCAAGTGCAAATAAACGCGGGTGTTTTTTCTTCAATGGACTTTAGGATAAGAAGGGCAATTGCTTCGTCGGACTTTATACAAGTAAGCCGGTTGACCACCGATCAAAGTTTAATCAAACTGTACTGATACCATTAACCGGTTTAAAAACACGGCGTGTGCCTTAGATCTTGCTTCTTGGACTCTTATTTACCAACCTGTTTACGAGCATACTGTCGAATGTCACAAATTTTCACGAAGATCCTGGCCTACTCCCTGCAGGCGGAAGTGGGGTGGTAGTGACGAGAAGGGGAAGCTTGGAAATGTTTCCCAATTATACCGCGTGTAAGTTCCGAGGAACAAGGAGATTTTCCCAGCATACAGTTGGTATATATTGCGATTTTTGTTTTGGTTTTTTGCATATGTTTGAAGTCTTTTGGAGCTATATGACTTTGATGTTGAAAGGTAGAATACTTTTATAATAAATTACCCCAAAAATACACGAGCTATAAAATGAACATTTACCAAATTTAGTCGACTATAGAATCCAGGCAATCAGGACGGGCAACCTTTCCCGGAACCCAAATTTAAAACGTATTTTTTAAATTTATTAACGCTCGTATTAATATCATTTACAAAAAAATCTCATTCGTCACGCCTATTTTACTTAAGTCTTTTGTGTGTAGGAATATTAAAGCGGGAATGCGATAGACGAGTAATACGTTAACAATGCGATAGTTTGACATCGGTCGTGGATGAAATTTTTCCTGGGGCACTAAAATACCGATTTGTTGAAGAAATTCGCTGAGGAAATTTACATGAGCATGCCTTCAAAACTTTTTTCTTTCCAACTTCCTAAAAAACGATCACCGATTCAGTAATGAATGTTTAAATTAGTTCGAGCTGAGGCAGTGTTTTACAGCCTCAGATGAATGACGATCAAGCGATTGGTGATTAAGGACGAAGAAGTTTGTTGGGAGAGTAATCTTTTCCTAATTACAGAACCTCTGGTCGATTACATTTTTCATATTTGATACGATTATCATTCCTCGTTTATTTCAAGGGATGCACTTGTCTATAACATAAGTACAAAACAGTTATGCCTCGAAAAGAAGTAAAAGTAACTACGTCCCCAAAAGAAGAAAAAATGTTCCTATGTGCAAAAATTAGCGTTCATTGACGCCATCAAAATAACTTATGTTGAAGAATATTGCGCCCAAACTCTTCCCAAGTATTAATTTATCGCATAAACTGTCTACCACCATACCATACTCAGTGGAATTTTCCAGGCTGAATGTAATTTGATACCTAAAGTAAATTCCAATCTAAATAATAAACAAAATTTTCTCTCGGCCGATTCTGGAATGAACAACATTCGAGACGTTCATCCTACAGCATAACTGTGTATTTCTTGAAGTGAAGTTCCCAAACCAGCACCATTGTAGCGCCCCTTTCAGTTGACACAATACACATCGCAACTGCCCGCGCATGCCGGGGAGCCAGAATAAAAACTGCGAAGACTTAAGCATAGGTATTGCGTCGTAGCTCGAGCTCTTAGTGCAAGGCAGTGACAATTTTCTGAAAATTCTGTGATTTTTTTTCGTGTACTGATAACCGATATCAGGGCTGTGGTCGAAACACTTCCAGCGGGTATGTTTTCACAATTTTCACGCCTTAAATTTTCGGTGCCAAAGTTAAAAATGCGTGTCCTAGGTTGATTAAATGCATTGATCTGAAGGTTATAGAGGAAAATAAAAGGAGGTGTAACATTTTACGATTGCCTATTCAGATTGCGTCAAAGATCAGATCAGCTTTTACGTAGAGCCCAATCTAAAGTCTTCGCAGATTTGATTCACGCTGCCGGGGAGCATAATTACAAATCGTATATCGACTGGGCAGATTTCCAGACATCAGAAGGTGAGTTTCGGATATTTTTTATTGTTTACACTGATGCCGCGGCGTGACTCAAGTGCGTGGTCCCTTCGAATATACAAGCTACAAATAATTTTCGGCGCGCGATCTATCGGCATGTTAATTTTAATATTTTGACGTTTGAAGTTTTACTGCGTTGAATTTTATTTTACTGTAAAAAAATCCTTCCAAATTCTTGTCAAATGGTTCATTTGAGGATATCGTGTGAGCTGCTAGTGCCAAGAGGCCGCATGCTAGCTCCAAAATAGAGTGGCTTATGAAATGTGTGTGTCTTCCGCACGACGTGCTTTGTGTAAATACGCTACAGGGGAGCTTTCCATTAGTATCGAGGACTCCCAGTCCGGGGATATAATCATTGCCGAGCAAAGCCAGAATTTTAGCTCATGGTTAAGCTGAAATAATGTGTGATGAACGACTTTAGAGCTCGAAACTGATAGCAAATGATCGCATGCCCTTAAAAACCATCGAATATTGGTTCGGATTGCTAAAAAGGAGCTTCAAAAGGCCAAAATAGTGAAATGCCACGCTAGAAGTTTGGAATGTCTCTTCGTTTCCCAATACAATAAAATGTACTGTATTTTATCAAGCAAAAACTGGGAATGTATGAAATATTAATATTCCTATCGGAATCAAGAGAGCGAGATGGGGGGAGGGAGAGAGAGAGAGAGAGAGAGAGAGAGAGAGAGCGAGTGGCGGTTGAACTCATGTAGGAGCCTGAGATGATAACCGTAACCTAAACATTACAGTTGATTCCAAGTATGTTGCTCAGTCCTGCAAAATAATTGAACATTTTAACTGTTAAATACGTGAAGGAAATCGATATTGTTCTCATGTGCCGCATGGTCTCAACGGACGCTAGTCCAATCTCATTTCAAGGAATTGAATACTCCGGCCCTTTTAACGTACGATGAGAGTGAACAAACGGTCGATTTCGCCACCAAATAGGCGTCCAAATTGTGCTTTTCTTCAAGTACATCTTGCAAAAGTGCTCAGGGGGACCAAATAAGCCTCCCAGGATAAACATAAGATAGGGAGCGAAGTCAAATTATAATTAACTACTAGGTCTTTCCAGCGGTGAAGCTCCGAAGGAGCTTGGAAGCATTTTCCTGTAGTGCGTGAAGACTTGAAAGCGTGTATGCCTCACATGCTGCAAGATACCCTCGGATAAATCAGACAAAGGAAAAGGTGGGGATTAAGAAAAAGAGAAACAGACGCAGACACATCACGTTGTGGCCCAGCGCTTTAGTAGCGTAACGCCATACAATAAAACAACGCTGGGATCCCATGAGATTCAGAATGCGAAATCCGCAGTGATATTTCCAAAATCTTTGGTGCTTAGCCAACCAAGCCCGAGTTCTATTTACATTTGTGTAATTTTGCATTTCTAGTTGGCTGGAAAAAAACAGATAACGAAAAATCTTGGCGCATTTCGCAGCGTTTTTCTCATGGAAGCACTGCATACTTGTTAAAAAAATAGCTCGCTGATTATTTGCGTACAAAATTTATTGAAAAATGAAAAAAGCGTAACATTCATAAAATGGCACCTAAATATGGCACGTATAGTAAACAATTAAATGCCATACAGCCATCCAAATCAATTTTCTTCCAAACGACGCGTTTTTGACATCGCGAATATTTCGAAATGCTTGGCCAGTTTTACCAAATTATTAAACTCTTAATTACTAGAGGCTGTAATTGCTAAGGGTAGTTAGTTACCTTGTTACCGTATATCTACTAGCACAAATAGGCGGAATACACTCAAAAGCTTAGTTTTCAGAAATTTCAAAAGGAGTGGTAACAGTTCAGTAATCGGTATAAAGTATGACTTATATCCCATCGTTGCTGTAACTACATAATGTGGCCTCATCAACTTGAAAAATAACATCGGAGTTGAACATTTTGGTAAGACCTTTCCTTAATGAATGCTCCTCTGACAATTCTTGCCCTTGGGAGGCTCAGAGGCAACTATAGCTTGCCACCAGTTGAAGAAGTTCTAGGGACACTTGGGCCTGAATGCATAGTCAAAGTTCCTCAGTTGCTTGACAACCAGCTTGCACATTGATTGTCGCCTAGCTACTATACGTCATAGGGCACCCACACGAATTAACGACTATGCATTGATCCCTTGGTCCCTCTGGATCGTGCCACCAGTTGAAGAAGTTCTGGGGACAATTGGGCCCCCCGAATGCATAGCCAATACCAAGTGTGATTGCTCTCTACATTGTTTGGCAACCAGCTTCCTCATTGGTTGTCGCCAAGCAACTTAAAGAGCACTCACACTAAACAGTAACGACTTTACACTATTATGTTACCATCCAGTCAAAGAAGTTCTCCAGACACTTGGATCCTCTTGGCGTCAAGACGTTCTGCGACCACTTGGTCTCCGTTGAGTTTGTCACCAGTTGAAGAAGTTCTGCGGACACTTGGTGTGCTCGCCGCACCAGCGCGACTCAGCTAGCGGCGGGCAGGGATGTCCCCCACGCCGCGCGTGACGTACCACGGGGCGCGAGCGTGACTGCTCGCCCACGCCACACGACACGCTGCACGCCGCCCACGCCTCCCACGCGCCCACCTGGCACGCCACTGCTGGACGACCTGCGGAGGAAACAGGCTCGTCTATAGTGCGTTTATTCTGGGGTGGCACCGCCTGAGAGCACATTTAACAGTGTGCATATTCTGATTTCCGATGACAGCTCAGGAAAACGTACTGGAGTATCAAAAATTGTCTTTCAGAGTCGGCTGTAGTGTGTTAATTCCGAGATCTGCCCGTGCAGTTGTCCGAAGGTCAGCTCAGCGAGAACAGAAACCTCACATAAAGCAAAGGGGCAAATGCTGGCTTGATCTCGATGCTTAGTCAGCGTAGAGACTGGGAAAACATTCCTAACGATTCTTTTGGCTTGACGAGTTTTTATAAAGAAGTGTCACAAAAGTTACCACAGATTACGTGGATTACCTGGCTACCCCGATGTCCAGCTCGGAAAAATACACTCTCGTATCAAAATTTGCCTTGAAGAGTCGTCTAGAGTGCGTTTATATGCCGAGCTCTCAACGCCTGTGGGTATCTGTGCATGCCCTCTTGCCTGATTACTTCGATTTGTGGTGTCAGATCGGAAAAAACCGCAATGTGTATAGTATAAAATAGTATCAAAAGTTGCATTATCCACTTTCACTGATTTTTATATAATCACAAATAAATGAAACCTGCTATTTTGCGTGGCACGTTTTTAACACGGGAAAATACGAGTTTCCAAACCAACGCAATTTTGTACCCTGACTTAACATGGAAAAAGGTCTGGTTTTGGTGAAAACTCTCTTCACTATTGCGTTGTTCTGTATTGTCAATACAATTTTAATGACATTATCGTTCTCATTTTGTGAAACCGCAGGTTTTGGTGCTGGGCAATAATTGTCAATCTAAACTTCCGTCGGTGGTATAGATGGAATAGCTCCCCGGGTGTTACGTTTCTTTTAACTTCTATAAGGCTTTACCTTTACTGGTATATAATATCTACTTGTAATTAACAAGAAGCCATAAACAATTTGCCTGGCTTTCAGATTCGACACGTGGATTATTATTATATAACTTCTTCCGACCTATTTTTGCCCGGTTGCAAGCAACAGGTCATGTGGGCTTCGTTTAAAGGACCGAACGTATTCAACGTCATAACTAAACTGCGAAACAGGCTGGGGGAGTATGGGACTTGTCTGTACTGGGCTTACTCTACCGAGCCTGCTTAGTTGATTAGCATATATGGTAGAGGAAGGGTTTCTTGTAAGGATGGGATACACATTTGCCGACAACCACTACCACATTACGCCTAAATGTAATTTAGCATCTTGAAATTATCATTGCAAAGATCAAATACCAAGTTTCGGAACGTTGCGTTCGATCTTCCATGTGCCTAATTAGTAATTAAGCTGCATAATTCTACCTTAAGCTACGTAAAATCATGTACACCATCAGGTACACGCATGTAAATGTAATCCAAAACCACCAATGCTTCTGTTCAGACTACGGCTAGATAACGACATTCACGGATAGCCGGGCATGGTGTGGAACACGACTCGTTATTTTTTTAGATTTAAAGTAAAGTTTATTTAGTATTTTGTTTCGCTGCCTCCAGCCAGCAACAAACTGGATAGTGTTCTTGATGAACTGCAAATTGCTGCAATGTAGAAAACAACGTAGGTTTGTATATATTTGTCATGTGGCCGTTGGAAACGTTCGTTGTGGAGTAAAGATAACAAACCGGATTGCGTTTTGTTTTTGCCTGCGCCAACTATATAAACTGTGGGTGAATGAAATATCGTCCTTTTACTACTAGTGCCTAGAGCTAATCGGCAAGGATAGTACGTCAATTTCACTCGCTTTGTGTATAACTAATACCTAAGTACGATGATATTACTCTTCGAGAACTGACAGAACTGACCAGAGGCTGACAGCTGCAGCTGGCTATATAGTTCATTCATGATCAGCTTTCAGTGAGAAACTGTGGGTGGACAGAAAAATCATGTTTTCACGCTAAAAACATATGATTATATATAAACCTTACAGTACAATCACAAAACATTAAATAATCGGACCGTTTAAAGCTGTTCAAGTAGCAACCATTCGCCTACATTCTTTTAATTCACAAATATAATGCGCAATATCAAGACTTTAATATAAACTACGCTTAAAACTAAACATATATTTTGTGGGGGGCTGAGCTATACGTCCCTGGAGGTACCCCGGTAACTCTAATTACTAAGCAGCATTGCATTTGAATATAAACGCTTCTAGCAAAAATGCTAAATAGGTGTACCGAGGTGTACCTACTTAAAAGTATAATGAAGTTAGCTTGAATTAAACTCTGTTGACTTTGCAGGATGCTCACAAACCAAATCCTTATATTGCTTTCCTACTGCCCAGAAACCACGTCTCTTGAAGACATTCTTGTACTATAACCTTTTGTTTCAATGTGTGCTTCATAATTTTATATTTATTTAATAAGCGGTATTCCACGAGTCTTCTCTCTTGTGTAGGAAGAAGCAAACAGCAAAAGCAAATTCAAATTAAGCAGACTCCAATTTCAACGACCTACTACCCACTCAGATGCTGTAATGATCCAAGTAGTGGGACTTATGCAATTTTATTCAAGATGTTTGCATTTTGCATAATGCTAAACATAATTCAGGTTTGGCTCGCCAGAATCTAGTTTCGAATTTTTAATTAACAAGGATAAATTCTGGGTGAAAGTTTATTTAGTATAGAGATCGATTAAAAAATGTCATTTTATCGTGCAATATCATGTTTGTTCAAATTTAACTAGGATGAATTAACGAAATATCGACTAGTAAACACACCTGTTCTGGTTTTGTGTGTCTTATGCATTATGTAGTGCATGCCGTGGAGATCTCTTATCCCCCAAAATCCCTTCGGGGAGACGCTAAGCAGGAACGGACTTTCAGCTCCGGAATCGGAGAGAGAAATTCTGGATCAGGAATTTACCCAAACTGCTCTTTACGAGAATAGGCAAGACGCAATCGAGAGAGCGCCGGCGTTTGCTTTCCGCTCTTGTAGCTAGATCGTGTTCATTAAGTGATCGAAGACTTATTACTTTTTTGTCCGGACGAAAATGAAACTGAGTTAATAAAGAGGCTGCAACTAGTCCTCTAACTTTTTTCCAACTATCACAAGAGAGGTAAAAGTTACAAAAGGCGACATGAATTCAAGCTAAGCCAACGACGATGTAAGTTTTTGAGATAACCGGATTATTTCATTAGGTATCTGAAAGAGAACTTCTTTTCGTTCTAAGACATTGCAATTTTGATTGGAAGATCGTATGGCAACATGAAGTTTTCAGAGAATAATCCACAAACTCAATTACAAAATATATTCTCTTATCTTTCGCAAGTTTCTAGAGCGGACGAGGTTCGTTGTTCGTGCAGTGCGTAGGGGGTAATTTGCCGAATGTTTCGCTCGGATGTTTCAGATGCTAATTGCATAGAAATAGAAATTCTATCAATGAAAACCGACAGCGCAATGCAAATTGTTTTCATTTCAAAAGGCAGCCGATCTGGCATCGGAACGAATTCAATGAATCAAAATCCGTAAGATTGAAAACAACGGGACTAGGGCACAAGGCAGGCTGTTCCACGTTAATGATGAAGATATTTTCTTACAGTACAAAAGAAATGAAAAAATACTTACGCTATCAGATTTTTATTGTGTATCATGTACTCTTCCAGGTTCTTGCAAGAAATTCTAGTAAAATTCTAGGCTAGTGAGTAAAGCTTGAAATAACCTAGAGATTTGAATCTTCTTCTTTCCCCATTCCGTAAGAAATTAATAAATGGAATTGGGGACTAAAAAATAATGACGGACAAAATAGCCAGGGAGAAAAGCGAATACACATTCATCTTGCTTGATCAACAATCTACGAAGCTGGCAGATCGATTTATCTTGATCTGAGAGATAACCCCACGACATGTGACGACGCCATGGCCTATATATTTAACAATTCGCAAATACACTCAAAGCAACTGGATACTATATAGAGCCTGATTTACACTCAACATAATTTGTAGCGTAAGCCTCGAGACTACCCCGTTCAGGGATCCCGGGCCCAACATCTCGTCAAGCCTGACATTGTTTTACAAAATTCCTACAAGTCACAACTATCTGATTGCTTAATGGAGTTACTCGACGCACTGCATTTACAACTGGCCCTGTGGCACAGGGCTGTTGGCATTGGCGAATAATAGGGTGATAATTAGGGTGCTTATGAACCTAAAAAGGACGAGAGGAAGTTTGGTGCCGGCATGTGTGTGTTTACTCCTATCAAAATGCACCGAAAGGCGGCACAAAGCGAAACAGCAGGATTCCTACACTAAACCGTGCTGTCGGGAGGTTGATACCAAGGGGAGTGAAGTTGTTGTACCCTCTTTGAACTCTACAGCCTCTCTCCCAAACATGTCTAGATCTTTATATGAATGGTCACCTATCCAACCTCCCACACAGCGCAATTTTTCTTAATTTCGGGGATCTCACGAGAGTTGGTGTATTCAGCATGCCAACCCGTTCGGTGGCAATAGTATATCAAAAGTAGCAAACATTTCGAAAATATATGTTAATAATTTTGTTGTTATTTGTTGTTGTGTTATTTGTGTAATTTGTTGATTTTGTAAGTATTGTTACTAATATAATGTTACTAATTTTTCGCTTACGGCTCCACTAACCTTACCGGCTACGTTTGTTTCGAACATGCACAACCAGGTTGTCGGTATAAGTTCTTAGTATTTTTGTTTGCGATCTTCACGTACTGGTAGGTAAACGTTAATGTTCACTAGTTTGGTTGTGCATGGGCATTAAAGAGTCTGTGACTCTGAGCTAAAAGTACCCTTAAAGGGTTGTTAGTTTTTTTTTTTTTTTTTTAATGTTTGCTTTCATATAAGCCGGAAGAAATATGGTCAAACATGTAATCTTTCAGCAGAGGTGCTTAAGTCGAATCTCCAATCAGAAATCACACGGGGAATTAGCACGAAGTAATTTTAGTCGTGAATAATATTAAGAGTTGATTACATTTACGTTCATCTTTCCTACGTTCTACGTGAAATTGGCTCTGTCATAGGTAGTTTATTTTCATCACAGATAAGTGATTACCGAAGGAATGTGTCGTATTTTACGCACATCCTGTTCTATTCTCACGTCGATCGAGTCACCGCGCGCGCTGACCGAAATCTTAAAATAACTCACATAAATTCAAAAATGTTCCGCAATATTTTTTGGAAGGTCATTAATTACTATCATTACGCCTTCAAGTCTGAGTAAAAATTGAGTTTTAGAGGGTTGCAGTTCCTTTAAAAGACGGGTTCAACCCGCTAAAAGATTTTCATAGAACTATTATTCTCATTAATTTCATTCGTAGGTGCTTGAATTCAGCATGAAAGTCTTTAATGGTGTTCCAGAAACCATTTGAATTTTTTTTTTCAATATTTCAGCAGGCGCGCGCAGTGATTCGATCAAAGCGAAAACAGCACCGGAATATGAAAAAATAAGACACACCTTCAGTAATCCGCTTATTTTGGCTAATGCAGGTATTAAAACCTTTTTTTTCAAGGCACAAGACAGATGGGTGAGTATGCCACGTTTCACAATTTTTTTCTGATCAGGTGCTCCACGGTCGAAAAAGCACATCGGCCTATTTTGGTAAATCATTTCCGAATGGACCTCGCTCGCGAAATGCCGCACTAACATTTATTACACGGGCCCGTATTGCACCATATTTTTTCACCCCACCAACGTCCGAACTTATGAACCTGTATATAATAATAGACATTTTTGTTTTAGCACGTAATTCCCATTAGACGCGTAGCGAGAGTGATTTAAAACTTACGGCCGCCTTTCCTCATATTATGCTTATTTCTGTGCTGTTTCCTTCCAGCGCTGATGTTGTGTGCAGCTGGAGCCAAATCGTTGCTTATCTCCTCGTGATGCATGGCCGCCTCCAGATCGTCCACAGTCAGTGTCCTGTTCATTGGCAGCGAGCTCACACGACGCTGGTCGCTGCTCAACTTGTACACCTTTTCCTGGGGGAGCGAAACAACATTTGAAAAATGATTCATACGAAACAGGATTTCCCACTTGATTTCTACAAGGTTGTTTTTTTTAAACTGAGCTTTGTTCTTTCCAGATGGCATCGCTGTGCGGTCTGTCTTATTTTACGTGCTGTTCTCTCTGAAATTCACTATCTTTGATCATTATTCATGGGATATTATTCAGCGCACTACTTTATTACGTGAAAAAGGAGACGTAATTCTAAAAGCGCGTGGGTTGAGCTAAATATTAATGGAGGTGGGTGGTGGCTTAATTTAAGCACTGGTTCTTCGTTCGTAATTATCACTGAGGAGTGAGCTGATAATTATTGCGAAACATCCCTGTGCCTCTTTCACTGCGGCGAAGATTGAGTATTTGAAAACCGTTAATTAGATGCTCGTGGTATTATATTGACGATCATTAAAGCATGGTCCAAACCAAGTGGGTTTCCTCATTTAAATCGTCGTCATTGTAAGCATACTTTTCAAGCAAGCCATTTATTTCTAGGAAGGTAAAATCGCCCGGCCTTCTTTCTCATTAGCTACATCCAAAACTTTTAAACTAAGCGCATCTTTTTTTTCAGCAGAATTTCGTGAAGCATTTAGGCTCTTGAGACATCAACGCTGGATAAGAAAACATAACTTATTAGTGTGAATATATTTTCTTATTCAATGCCCAAAAACAACTATTTATTCTCTGACACCTGAAAAGAACATTTGCGTGTTGTATTTTATCGCAGAGTCGAAACTTTAGGTCTGTAAGCTCTCTCGTCGGATCAGGGTGAATCCACTATGTTGTAGCCCACACTGGAGCGTACAGCTCGCTTACCTTGAACAAGTGGAATGTTGCAATCGCCGGTAACTGATCAAGAGCGGGATAGAAGAATGAGTTGGCAGGATGTCGGGGCTCTTTTGACGTGATACGAGTCACCTTCCTACGTGGTTCACTCGGCCAGTTCGGCGCCGAAAACGTGAACCCATCGTCCGTGCCAGCGTCGAGGGGATTCACCTGGAAGACAATTCCGTCATGGTCTGGCAACAAACGTCACTACAATGGCGGCAGGGTAAGTTTCAACATTATTCTTAGATCTTCTATTAGCTACTTCGTGCTTTCATACGTCTTTTTATTCTTAACTATAGCGCATGAGGAACATAAATGTTTATGAATGTGCTATTTTTAGCTTTTTATTATTAATACTTCCATAATTGTTCATGTTAGCAAATGTAGCGACTGAATTTATTTTCACGTAGTAATGCATTGATTTTATTTCGTTTCATTTGATTTTAATAATCCGTGAATTCCAGGAATAATAAAAAAATGAATTTATAAGTCCATTGAACATCCAATATTGACACGAATAACAAGCTAGAAGTAAAATGAAGTCGGTATGCGAGTTTATACTTGTACTAGCACTCAGCCAATGGACGTAAGTTGATTTAGGCTTCGCCACAAAATTTTGGCTAAAGCCTTAAGTGCAAGACGAAGAAAAAACATTCGGAGTGAAGCCAAAATTTCGTGGCGAAGCCGAAATATACTTTCATCCATCGAGAGAACGCTGGACTAGTACATTGACAATAGAAAATACTTTACTGTCATCTCAAAAATGTCATTAATATATGTATGAGATCTGAGAGCTCTAGGAAATGTGATAGTTGATTTTAAAGGAGCTCATATTCCGCTTGTAAAGTGAAGAAAAGGTAGAACAAATCAGAAAATACTAGGTGTATATGTTAGTTTTGGTTATTTTTGGTTAAAATTGCAATTTTTACAACATGGATAAGTTATTTTTCCTGAAAAGTACCTTTACCTCTCATATAATCAAAGCAAATACGGGTATCCTTTAAGGGTGGGATAAGAGCTTTTTTGTTCACATTGTTCACAAACACACGTTTCAACGTTCAAGTTAATTTTTCTCGGTGATTCCTCGGTAAAGACATCTTTCAAATAGAATGGAAGACATGCCAATGCAAATCGTGATCTTTCAAGTATGTACTTGATTTGCTTATTTTCTCGGTGCGGCTGCTTTGTGTTCGCCAGCCCACTGGACGTTCCTCAAACATTGCGTATCTCAAGCACAAAGAAAAACAAATAACCATCAACTAACATCTTACTTCATGCTTAGATAATTCATTATTGGAGCTGCTAAGTATCACAACATTGAAACAAAATGCTGATAAGCAAGTCGATCTTGTCTACCAGACAAGCCGTTTTGCAAAACTCGTCCTTCTTCGTTCAAAGACTAGCTGTCGCGGCGGTCAAATGCTGTTAACACTAAGATAGTAATTGGTCGTTGACTGATTAAAGAGTTAGCGACGTAGGGTAGGTCAGTGACTCACCTCGACGGCGATCGCGTCAATCCAGAAGCCTCCGCTGCACAAATCCAATCCATCCAGCCCGATGAACCAATCAGGTGACGGGATGATTCGCGCTACCACCGACACCTGGAGAATTAGATTTCAACCGTTTTGATCTACAGTATAGTTCAGGTTCCAGTTAGGTTTCCAAGGCCGAAACGGTCATTTTTGAAGCTTCTAAGTCAAAAGTGCAATGCTGGAAACGTGCTAAAAGTATTTAGTTCCAAATCTTTGTTATTTTTTTTCATTTCCACGCTATTCGGCGGAAGAAAAAGTGTTTGAATAATTTATCACATGGAATACGAGAAAACTCGTTGTAAAACGTATTGCCAGCCATGTTATTCCTACTTGGACCAATTCAGCAAGTTTTGTTTTACAGTTTGTACCAAAAAACGTAGGGCGGTAAGCTCATCATTTTTGTGTGTACAGTCTGGTTACCATTTAGTGTCTAAGGCCTAAACGGCCAGGGTTGAAACTTTTTATAGCAAAAACGCACTGCTGGAGCCATGCTAATCATATTTGGTTCCAGATCTGTGCTGGATTTTTCATTTCTACGCTCATCGATACGTGCTAGATACGAGTGTTTGAATAATGTATCATAAAAATACGAGGCAAATAGTTGAACAACGCAATTAGCATCGCCTGTGCTGTTATACCTGAATCAATCAGGCAGTATTTTCATCAGCTGGTACCACTACTCCCAGTGTGGTAAGCTTATAAAATGTTTAGTGTATATGCGTGTTTTTTTAGTTTCAAATAAATTCCAGCACACAAAAAACACATTGTCTCAATTCCAAGGTCAGTTTGCGATATTATTCATGATTTACCCCCAAGAGACCATAGATCCCACAAATGCGACTGAAGAAGGCTTATGTGAACTCTGAATAAATAACAAAAAATATGGAATAAGTAAACTGTACATAGACATAATCTGACATGAGATAGGGAAATAGAAAACCATGCCGTAAATTATTTACTACAACGCTGTTTTTGAGTTTGTGTAAATAGATTTAACATTTTTAAAAGGTTATGAGCAGAGGCCAGGATTATTGTTAAAACTTGGTTAAAAGTTATAATTATTGTGCTATGAGAGAAGCATGAATGTCACTCATGAGGCTCAACCGATTGAACGTATGGAGTAGGTTGAAAGACTGAAAAATGTTGCAAAAATGTCGAATTTTGTTGAACAAACAAGCTGATTCGAGTCAGCTTGATCTTAAAAACGACTTTTGTAACAATGTAAAGCATAAAAACTGTTCACGGGGTTTTAAGAATATTAAAATCACTTCAAAAAAACCTGCTTACTCACGAGGTTCATTAGACCCACTTTGATAATTCGCCTTTCGTTTGACTTCAGTAGTTCAACACATCTCGACCAATAGCGCGTGACTTGTCAGCACATGGTCTCTCTATAAATTGCTAACAACTTTTTAAAAAGCACATGGAGGGCATGTTTTTGTAATTTTCTCTTGAACATAAAATAAAATGACGGCAGCTAAAAAAGTTTTTTGTTCATATCTGCTGATGAAGGCGAGGAAAGAAAAGAGGAAATAGAAGATAAAAGTATGGGATAGAATTGAATCAGAGTGCAAGGCAAGAAGAATGTGCCTGGTGAGCCCACGTCTTATTTATATATTTTTATTCTTGTTTGTGCCCTTAATGATTGTTGGTAGTCTCCCATTGCTGTCTCCCAACCCGATTTTTATAATTGGTTGTATGGGATAGTAAAATTATAATCCATTGTTAGGTTATTTTAAAAAACTAGTTTTAGTGCTGAAAAGTTCACGGAGTGACATGGCCGCCATAAGACGACATAATAAAATTTCCGAATTTTTCGGACTTTATCTCAAAAACGGTACACGGGATTGGATTTCTTTAAGTATAGTCTTGTGCACAGCATTTTGAACTAAGAATTCACTATGAATACACCGAAAATTGCACGTATCAGAGACATTAGTCGATCCCTTGAGCCAACTTCAATTCATAAATTCACTGAAATGAAAGAGGCGCCTGAATTCATGGGGTGTGCTACAAATATGAAAAAAAGTATCAATACTTCGTAAGAATGATTTGTGTTTCTATCCTGGCCGAGATGAAAATAAACTGCTCATGATTTTCTCACCCTCGTGTGGTTCCCGTCAATGAAGAAATCGGTCTCTGTTCGGCCCCGACCTCTCGGTATAGGCGGGCCGTTGAACTCATCGCAGACACCGTTCTCGCCCTGGCTTTGCTCTTCAAGGGCGTCGGACCTTCCAGTCTCAGCGAACATCTGCAACCCCTTACTGGCTTCGGCGCCGATGCTGAACAGCGAGAAGCTCTTGTCATGTGACCGACCTACACGTGAAACAAAATATCGGTGGTTAACGCTTCGTTAGCTACACAATGTTACGTGATTTAAGCAAGCTGTTGGCTTTTGAAACAAAGTTAACGGAAAATCGGTATAACAAGCCATGAAAAACACTTCTTGTCGATACCTACATGGGTGAACGTACAAGTTAGCATTTTAGACTAAACTAAAATCACAGTTTAAAAGGAGTGATTTGAGTGTTCGGTCAATATAGCTGCATCGGAAATAC
The DNA here is from genome assembly GCA_003287335.1 of Lednia tumana. Taxonomy (NCBI): domain Eukaryota; kingdom Metazoa; phylum Arthropoda; class Insecta; order Plecoptera; family Nemouridae; genus Lednia; species Lednia tumana. Next base: position 16,259 of record QKMV01001049.1, read on the forward strand.
AGACGACCGGGGCTCAAATCCCCTGTTGAGGTCAACAATTTTCGTTTCCTCTCTCATGGTTTTTAGCATGTTCTCGAGTACAAAACTGTATACTAAAGGTATCGAGGACGATATTCTGTATTATATTATCCGAGTAAATGTACACTTTGCATTTATGTTCGGCAACCTAAGTTATTTGTTTTTGCAGTATTCCTGTTCCGGTAGTTCATTCTTTCTTTTTGCGTCTTTGGAATGACCCCACGAGCTCCCAAGCTGATTCTGCATGTTGCCGAAAGGGGGTGGGAATGGAAAAGGGAACAAGAAAGGCAAAGGGAACTAGTTAGGTTGGGAGATAGCCGTGCGCTGGGATATGAGAAAAGCTCAGCGAATTGGCTGGGGAAAACCACAGAGAATCATAACCGCGATAGCCGATAACCACGGATCAAGCCTGTGATCTCCAAAATGCAAGACAAAATACGCTCTCGCAAGTCGCAGCTCTACAGAATGAAATTTGAAACTGTGGCTAAAGCACTGACACTCGCAAGTAATTTCTGAATCTGCACAATGGTTTTGTTTGGATTGCAGAATGTTTGAATCGTGTCGCTATCCCTAATCAACGAACGAAAAGAATCATACATTTTATCTAGTTTCTTATTTCCGCACCCACTTAGATTGCCAATATCCGCAGCTCTGTTGACATGTTACAGTATATCCAGAAACAGGAAAAAATAAACACGCATGCCTTCCACAAAATTGTTGGAAATGTTGTGGTTATGACAACGCAAAACAAGGCACAACAATCATAACAGCAAGAGACATCGTGTTGTACCTAAATGTAACGTTCGTGAGCACACGTTTTGTGGCGTGATCTCGTCGAAATGCACGTTCTTCGCACGGGGTAAGGCGTACTGCATCACTGAACTTTCAACCACGCGCTCTCTTTAATAGCTTGGCCGTTCTGGCAAGGATTTGACAAAACAGCTTCTGAACTTCAATATCCTACATGTATGTGCTAGCTATGTTTTATTACTTTTTCTACTGTTTTCTGTTGTCCATTGCTACTCCAACGATGAGTCCAACTCATGGGTTTTAATCAGCCGCTTTATATTACGTTACAGATCCACTACAGTAGGTATGCTGTTAAAGCAGCATAAGTGATGTTTCATAAATCTCTCCCCAAAACGACACACAAAGTTGTGGAGAAAATGAAGTTGTGATTGTGACAGAAGAGAACACTTTATTCGACGTATTGATTAATGATCGTGGCTGATAATGCAAATATCAGACAATATACGTATCGAAAAAAACAGCAAGTTTACCATGAGTGATCTAGTCGTCTTCTACGCATTGCTGTAAAATGGTTCAAAATGAGTTTTTCAGAATTAGCTTCAAGTCCTTGACAATTTCGAACATGCCTTGGAATTATAGAAAACATAAAAGTAATTGGCAATTACTTTGCTTACTACTTACTTACTCACTTTACTATACTATTACTATTACTATACTATTACTATTACTATACTATACTATTTTACTTTACTATTACTTTACTACCTTGCTTAGCTCAGTGGTTTAGAGCATTTGCCCGGTAAGCAAAAGGTCCGGGGTTCAAGTCCTCGAGTAAGCAG
>QKMV01001050.1:0-17863 GCA_003287335.1 Lednia tumana
CCCGGCCGCCGCCGCCGCCGCTGCCGCCGCCGCCGCGTCGTAGCGCGACGGCGGTAGCGCCGGTATGTCATAATCCGCACTGAACCTCTTGCCGTACCCGAACTTGTCCAAGTCCCCGGGGACGTCGAAACCACTCGTTGTTAACACACTTTCGGGCGGTTTCAACTCTTCGTCATCGTCGTCCACAGAGTCCTCTTTTTTCGGTCTCTCGATGAACAAAACTTTGGGTAAAAGTTGAATAAAAACTCGATGCACCCACGGTTTCATTTTGTGAGTGACCGGGGACCGGAAGTTCACATTCAAAACGGCTATAGTAACAACAACAGACAACGTCACCAGTACCATTGTGAACAACAGGTATTTACCTAGGAGTGGTACTGTCAGAGAGGTAGGGGGGATAATTTCGGCCAACAACAAGAAAAACACAGTCAGTGAGAGTAGAATGGAAATGCACAACGAGACTTTCTCTCCCGAGTCGGAGGGCAGATAGAAAACGAGCACGGACAGGAAGGAGATTCCCACGCATGGGATGATCAGGTTGACGGTGTAGAACAGCGTCTTCCGGCGCAGCGTGATATTGAAGATGATGTCGGGGTACGGCTCCTCGCAGCAGCTGTAGAACTTCTCGTTGCGCACGGCCGGAACCCTCATGATGTCCCACTCGACCGATAAGTAATAATCTTGAAGATCGATGCCGACGTCGATTGTATCCGAGTCGGGCGTTTGAGCGATATGTCGAAGATCCACCTGCAACACCAGACAACGAACTTGTGAAATCAATGTTTGCCCAACTTTGTGCTGAATTGCTTTCGACCGAGACGACGAAAGCTGAAGGACACACTTTGTTTGCTTTATTTTATATAGAGCTGAACATTTCTGTACTACTCGAACGAATTCCCATTTTTACATTGGCATTGTAACTATTCTATAAGAATATATTCCAATCCAAATTCTGGTGTCCCATTTAGTGGAATTCGAGCCGAGCGTTCTTCTCAATAAAACAAGTATTTTAAAGACCGAATGGCATTATCGAAGCACGTACCTATTCGACGAGAATTGAACTGTAAAAAGCACTCTAAATAATAACCGTGGTAAACTCTCTCGAGCTGCAGACAAGAGATCAAAGATGTGTAATTGAACCTTTCACTTCAACATATCCCGAGAGTGATGTTTTGTAAGCGACGTCCAATGTGAAATACGAATAGGTCACAACGACGACAGGGACTCGGTTCGAATCCCACACTAGTACGCATGCACTCGTACATCGGGCTTTGCTTCTGAACGAGTCTACCAGCCCGGCACCTCCACCACAGTTCAGCAGGACTCGCGGTTTCTCCAGAGAGCAACTTGTGACTTGGGGCATAGAAGAAGCTCTCCAACATTTTAATCTATTATTCACCGACATTGGCTGGTCCGGGCTGGTTTCAATTGAACGTCTCAGTTGCATCCAGCCACACAACAGCAGCATCAATAGCAGAAGCATTGGCGAGATATGACTCCATTCTTGGAACGCGTTCAAACAGCGCTCCAGTAGTTTTCGAAGTGGTTTTCTTCACAATCACAAAACACGCTACTCACTGCTGCTGCTGCTGCTGCTGCTGATTCTGCTACTGCAACGTCACTGCTTGTAAACACGGAACTCTATTCTGATTTAATTACGACGTTGACCCCTTCACTGGATTTCCTGTTCTTTTGTTTCTTCTTCATATCTATTCACAATCTGAAACCGACGCAGTCAGGCAGACGACGCGACGCGACGCGACGCTACAGAAAGACTAATGAACAAACACTAGAGAGATTTCATTCTAGCGCGGGTGTTCGTGAGTTGGGTTCTCAGTTCGTTACACGCTGCATTTCGGATCGGGGCACATTCTTTATCAGTAAATTAATTTCACAGAATCATAGCGTTTTCTAAAGCAAAATTCAGTTACCTACTACTGTTCCATATAGATTGTCACTCTTATCATCGTAGCATGATCGAAAAGCTCTCCGTGCCGGTTCTGCGTGATATTGAACTGCGATTAAATTGCCAGCTGGCGGGATGTGAGTGACAGGTTTAAACAGATTAAACGCACGTTGAAACACATACACCGCGAGGCGCGCTAGATTAAAGGTGGGCGAATCGACGAAACGAGACGACACGAGGTCGAGGGTGTTTTGTTCTCTGTTTACCAAATATCCGTCGTACGTCCACGAGCCGAACTTCATGAAGCAGGTCTGCTCGTCGAACGGGAAGTACTCGACGTCGATCTCGCAAAACGACTTGTAGATGGCCGGCGGTTTCCAGACGACCTTCCCCGTGTGGTGAAGGATGGCTTTCGTCATGATGGTCACCTCGTAGTTGCCGTCGGCGCTGGAAAGTAACGAGTTAGCAACTACAACATGTAGCGTGGCACAGCATACAGAACATGTCGACAGAGCACGTCATTACTCCGTGCCTCTCGGTCCGGCTGATAGAAAACGCCACTTTCACATTTTATTTCTTGCGCAGCAAAGTTTTGGCAAAAAAAGCGTAAAAGCATCGTCAAAATATCGAAACAGGATCAACAGTTTGTCGTCGTTTTCTCTTCTTTCGAGTAAGACAATAGCGTGGATAGGAATTTGAGACGAAATCGTAAATCGAAAAGTGCTTTCACTGTGGTCCTTTCATCTTTCTACGCTCGTCTCACGTTACGTTACGAAACACAATGAATACAACTAAAATTTGCTCTTGGTTCTTAGGGATATTTTCGTGTAGTTTCAGACTCGGTTGATTATCATGATAGGTACAAGGTATGGTAGATCGACTCACTTGTTGTAAAGGACTATGTCTGGCAGCCAAATGTGTTCAGAAGGCACGTGCAATGTGTCCACCCCGCCGTAGTCGTCCGGGTTCCACTTCAGCTTGTAGTCGTTCCACTCCTGAGAACCCAAGGTGACCGACACTTTACTACAGGCAGGAGCACCAGCATTTTACGAAGCGAATCAAATCCATCGAGCACATTATTATGCATTCATAGAGCAGCACTTTTCACGCCGGAAACGGGAAATGAAAGCCGAAGGGCGCTCTGTTTATCGGCCGCGAGGATTCTTATGTTCAGTCAATTAAGAGTGAGTATTTAAGTTTTCCCAATTTGTATCTGCTTCATTGCAGGCTTCCTATCTTTTGTATTCAAAGAAGTTTGCGGGAGAAAATATTTTGGTCGAAATAACGACATCCGAACTCGGGGCTTATTTAAAAACTTTCCGGATGAAATGTAAAGGAATATCAATCTATAATTTCCCGCACAGGAAGTATTTTCCGGGGCAAGCAAACAAATAAATGGAAATGCCAAGATCGTGGCGGTCTTTCGTGAGAGCTTTGGCTGAAAGCTCGATGATAAGGGCACTAACTGCTCGCTGCACTTTTAATACGCTACGCGACCTAAAATAGAAACCAGTTTTCTTTCATTAAGATAAAACCGAAAGAAAAAAAATGCAGCTTAAGTGTTTCTTAGATAAGGTTTATCAGCGCACTACAGCCAGCCTTAAACTAACTCGGTGTGTTAAATGTTTTCTTGAAGTTCTGGAGATATCGCAGAGCATGCAAGGTAATCAATTGACAGAATGATCGCAATTCATGTCGAAAAGAAGCAGGTTTATAGGATCTTCTTATACAAGTTGAGTGGCTGGTGGCCGCGGGGTGATTGATACTCTATGACAGTCCGACTTAAGGGTGTGTCGGGGAGTTAATCTCCGCATCTTAATCTTGAACACCTGGCAAACACTCGACAGCAGCCTCGACTTCAAGAGACAATAGCCGCGAGCTCGAGGGGAAGATGCGACACGGCAACTCGAAGGACTCTTACCGTGGACATTTATGTACAGAAATGTAGTGACTAGATTCTTTTTAATTTCGTCTGGATAAATGATAAGGTACTAACAAATATTGCATCTAGATACCAGATAAGAAAGCGCATTTTGAAGTTACACCTATACAAGATACTCTAGAATGTATCCATAGATGCAAGTATCTACATTTTAGATACTTATTTTCTCAGATAAACAAAGCTGGGTGAGATCGGGACTTCGAAAATTAAAACTACACAAAAGCAAAGAGAGTACTAGTAGCCAAGGCGCAACCAATGGAAATAGCTTACACACCTTCCTGACTTTGAAAAACAGTACTTCTGCAGGACATTTGAAAGAACCAAGAAATACTGCGTTTTGTTAAAATACTAAATAATAATAATAAAAACGCAGCGTTTTTTAAATCTTGTATCTACACCTAATATGAAGATACAAGAAGCACAAATATCGCATTTAGATACGATCTTCTCAAACGGAAGTGTACGGAAATGTGTTTTCTAAAACGGAAGTACAAAAATAAACTAACCTGCTCGACCCACACGTTCGTCGTCATGATTTGATTCTTCAAGTTCTGAAAACAAAGATTTCAATTAAAATGACGTGTGTAATGCGCAAAGGGACGTGTTCAGCGTCAATCAAAATGCTTGAATTATTTCGCTTTAATAACTTTGCAATTCAAAAATCTGTTTAAAAACAACCACCAGGGATTTGAATAATATTATTGCCGCTTTACCTGGCGCTCGTACATTGTTTTTATCGTGTTTCATCACAAACACACATACACTAATAACATGCAAATTCATGCCCTAGAGGAAACGACTAGAATCAAATAACGGCACTTCACGTTAGGCTCTCGCTTCGAACCCTTGCCATAGGGTTATCATGTGTAGTGACGAGTCACAAGACACCTACGAACATGCACTAGTAGCTCTAAAAATAAAAGCCCCATAAAAATGATATGCGCGAATCTTGCTGTTTTACTATCAAACACACCTATTTGGTAAACACGACGTTCCACTTCGGTGCAATTTCCACGCGACTCACACAAGCGTGCATGCTGGCTTTAGCACACTGTCACACTGTTAACGTTTGAGCGGCAACCGCGTAAAAGTGTTTCTGTGGCAGCTGATTAGCACACACATACACACACACACACACACACACACGCCCGATTCAAGCTCACACCACGCTGTCCCACAACCGCCAGTGTGACGCACAAATTACAACGTTCGTCATCAGAAAATAGATGACTTTAATCTAATCTCAGGGTGTAATTTGGCGTAGGCGGGGATGGTCATTTATGCCGTGGTAGCAAACCTCTCTAATCTTCTCGTTTACCCTGGCAGTTCTCCCCCCCCCCCTCGCGCCATCTCACCCCCCGCAACGCCTCGACGGGGATAGGATTTGCGTCAATATTTACTAAATTAATGCTTGTTAACTATCTCCACAAGTTGTACTTGAGTTTAATGAGATCGCCGCCCAGCCCGCGGCTCGGCGATTGCTCTTAGAAGCTGGCCCGGCTGGGTTGATTGTCACCGCGTTCAGCTTTCTTGCTCGGATAATGTTATGGAGATTGGAAACTCGGCGGAAACACTCGACAGCGCAAGCTGGCCTGACGGGAATGGTAGGTGAGTTAACGTGGATGGGTAAACGTGAATGGATAACCGTGGACGGATTAACGTCGGCGGATAATCGTGGACGGACAATCGTTGATGGATAAACGTGGGTGGATAAACCTCTGAGCAGAGTGAAAACTACCGATCATTGACTACGCGGAGGTACAAAAATAGAGTGACCCGTAAATATGCTCACACTCAATCCCAAATATCGCTCACCAGGAGCCTGATTGAACACAGTTGTCAAAAGCACTGATTTACTTGTATAAAACTGGAGCCAAGATTAGGAGAGAGATAAGAGTATAAAAAACGTATAACATGTTTTAATCGCGTTTTAATTAAACCAGGGAATTGCTTGATTGTAACAGAAATGCATACATCAACGACCTCAGTCACAATATTATGTTAAGTGCGTTAGACTTTAATGTTTGTGCAAGAAAGCCTTGAGGCTCAGGCTAGAGTGAAAGCTTATAAGAAATGGCCGAGTGGGAAGCTTATAAGAAATAGCCTAGACTCTTACCTAATATCCACTTACATGGTGCAACCATGAAGGCACCATGTTTTTACTATAGGTAGCACCGTAGTAGCTCCATGGTATTACCACACGAAGTGGATACGAGGTAATGGATTGTAGTCTTCAAGGTTTGTGCAAGAAGGCTTACATTGTACCCTAAGCTAGGTTGGGAGGCTTGCTAAAACTAGACTGTATTTCATAAGAATATCATACCAAAAACTACAGGCTCTAGGATAAAGTGAAAAGTCTATAAGAATTAGCGTGTAAGCGTGTGGCAGACTTTAAGAAATGGTTTTTATGAGGTAGTTTTCACAGGGCAAAAAAGTTTAGGGGTCTAGGGGGTGGAAAGCTTGGAATAAATGGCAACAGTCTTCAAGGTTTGTGGATGGAAGCCAGCAGACTGTAGCCTAGGGTGGAAAGCTTGGATTAAATAGCCTGTACATCAAAATGGACAAAAATGTTAAAAATAGGACCCGGCACCTCCACCATTCGGGACAAGCGAATAGCTCCCCAATCTTCTGGTGAAAGACTAGTGGGAAACGCACTTTATTTGAAATTATGTTATTTGCGTTATTGAATGACTGGTTTTGGAGGCGGCAACTCGTAATATTTCAGTTTAATTTTCCACCGATGTTTCATTTATATGCGGAGAAAAGCACACGAAGTTTATACGGCGAGCTCATTCACAGAATTCTCATAGATTATGAGAGCACGATGGAGGAAACAGCCTTTGAAAACGACTTCTGAAAACGTGCAGCAAAAAATGTTAATTAAAGAGAGTTTGTATTCAGAAAAAAACGCTATACATTAAATGTGTACACGGGAATAGCACGTGAAGAGGGACGGAAAATTTCACAAAAGGCAAATAAGGCTAAAATGATAAAAACGCTAGAGATCTTGAAGAGACAAGCGATTTTGTGCCTGCATTTCAATGAAAAAATGAAGCTATGGCGTTGTTAGCTGTACAGCAGCTAGAAACTTGTATGGGAGCGTTTCCGCAAATATTTCTCGCATAGCTTTCGTGCCAAACAGTCACAGGGAATTTTGCAGTTTGATGTAAATAAGAGATATTCGGTCTCATATCAGACAAAATAGGAACCGAACAATTAATCGATTCAAATTGTCCCCGCCACTTCGCCTGGCTGTTAATCCGCCATCCGGCGAAATCCGTTCGCTCACCGCGCAAATCTCAGCGTGATCGACACAATTTCATCCAGTGTCACGAACCAGACACGCGCAGTGCATGTTTATCCCCGCAAGGCTTTAAAATGATCTCTCGTCACGGCTAGCATGCTATTGTCGATGTTTATCACCCTTGAAAAGCCTCGAAAAGTTCGAACAGCGACTGCCCTCGATCACACGCATCTACGCACCTTTTGTATACGCAAACAAGCTGAGTGGAGCTTGACGAAGCCTGCTACTGCCTCGAATGATGGACAACAAGCTTTCATGACCACGCGTCTGAATGCATCAATTATGAATTACAGTGTTCAACACTGGGAAAATGTGAAAATGATTAATTCAATTCTGGTAAGCTAGGCTGTTAATAATGTTGCTCTTATGTCTTGAGCGGTGCTGCAGCGAATGCGACATCTCCTAAGCGTACGCATAATGTCATCGTCGGTGGAGACAAAGAACTGAAACGATCAATCGTGTACCTGATTCAATTGGTTCGGAGAGATGGATGTGTCGCGCGAGCACTACAACATCAATAGAGACCACAGGGACGTCATATATTCATATTATCTATCTGCTATTGTGTCAAGATTGCAATAATAGAATTATCCCGTAATCTTCTTGTGGCAAGCCTGCTTCTATGCGCTAAGAGCTATGTTTAGACCATGATATTGTTCGCAGCAAGGCATAACTCTATTAACACTGGTTATTACCGCAGCACTACGTCGGACTAAACTTTGATACAAACTTGACTAAAATAAACCTAATCGGGCTTATACTTGAAACATTGTGGAACCTTACACCCATCGGAGACAAGCTTTTAGTCACATATTTTGTTTTGCACAATCGTTCGAATTTTCACTATTTAATAACTTGTTGCATTTAATGCATGCATTAAAAACTTAGCATAGCATGAGCCAAGCGCAGCCCTTAAGTAATCATGAACATGATTAACAGCATGATTATTTCTGAGTCTCCCCGAGGGCATTTTTAATTAGCCACCAGCCTTTTGATTAGTTTTAATTAGTTGAGAGATAAAATGATAGCAGCTCAACTGCTCAAGTTGTTCGTATATACATATATACTAGGCATTCACTTGAGCGATGATCCTTAGTTACACAAAGCCTCCAAATAAGGGTTCACAAGAACTTTCCACACTCAAAGAATACACGCTTCCCTAATCTTGTTAACTTTGCTCGACGAGTGCAAAAAATAGCTGAACTTCCTCGGCAAATCCAGGATGCTAGACTTGATGACTAGAGCGCGAACGGTGATGAAAACACCCCAAAACTCGATTCCGTCGACGCTTTCGCGGCGCTGCGTTTTACGTTCTGTCTCTGACACATTTCAGATTCAATTTATTGGACTCGAACGCAACCGATTCGTTTACAGTTTTAACTAACGCTTACTTCAAAATAAAGTCGGAAATATTGTAAAAACTCGCACCGAGAGAAAAAGCTTCCTTTAGGCGGTTTTTTGTTTCACTTGTTCGAAATTCTTACATCGATTGGGATAATTACTTTTTTATCGTCCAAGTTTGTTGAAAAAGTATAAAGTCCTATTATAAGAATGTGGCATGGCATGATGTGGATCCCGCCCCACCCGCCAACCTCGGTGCACCCGAGTGTAATGAAACCATTGTGGAACGCAGCCAAAGGAATGCCATCTCGGAAGTTTCTACGAGATTTATCCGCGAGAATTCCAGCCCGGCCATGATCGAGCATTTTCCAACGTGCTAGTCGATCTTTTCACGTCTCCTCGGCGGTGCACAGGTAAATGTAAACATCATAAAACTATGTCGATCGCGTTCTGTTGCAGTCGGTTGGAGAACGCTCCACGCGGTCGGTAGGCCGCTTGTACCGGTTTTAGTGCACATACTTCCATTACGGATAACATTCCATTGTTATCATAAGAGACAGCATTCACTAATAGCGCTGGAATGAACCCTTGGCAATAATAGCAGTTTGACATGTTCTGCGAAGTTAACTTGATATCGCAAACGACCGATTTCATGTCATTTCCAAAACCTTCATTAATAGCAGCCTGCTACCGACTAAATTATAGACTATGTTTGCCACTCTTTCGCCATTTGCTCGACGGCAGCGATTTGCACAATATCTACTGAAATTCAATTTAAATTTATGACTATGCAAAATAAACCATTCGTTATTCAGCGGCTAAATAAGATGACGGCAAACACAAACCAGACGATAACGATACTTTTTGTCAAAGCGCCAACCCGCTTTCGCGTCCGAGAAACGAATGCTGATTGGGTGATATAACATCACCGACTCAGTGTAATTCCTAACAACAAAAGCAGATCCTCTGTCGTAAAATTATCTTCTTGTATGTGTGTATGAATGTGCAGCTCGACTAGCGCTATCTGGTGTCAGAAAGCCAGAACTAACATTGGGGTAGTTGAGTAATCGGCGTTGCAAATTAGTTCGCCCTGCACCCGATTGCCTCAGCACAAATAAGCAATTATTGTGCGCAGTCGAGATTCGCGCCCGGATATGCTATCAACCAAATCTGGATATAGAGTTAATGACGCATGCAACCTCAGTAGATTTGTTACGGATAACGTTTTGTGTGGTAATTTGTGCTTGAGCAATATTCCGCTTTCAGAGAATCCCCGCAACGATAAATGATACCTACGCAATTGAATCGATTTCTAAAAAGTATCCACTCGACATTATCGTTAACGTTTGATTTATTTCCCGATACGGTAGCACGAATTGAGATAAAAATACGTGTTCAGAACAATTGTTATCGGCTATTTCCACGCTCTATTGCATGTCACGCTTGAACTTGGCTCCTCCGTTAGAAGCTTAAATCTGGCCCCTCCATCCGTTGACATTGCGGTTTATCGTGAAATTACTCAATAAGCAGGTCTAGTGAGAGAAATAAGTTTTCAATTGCACTGCATTTTTTACTTTTGATAGATAGCTTTTACTCGTGTTTAACATACCAGCTGACGCTTCGTAAAGCAGCACTAGTCAATAAATCCAGACAAAAAGCCTCTCCGTCTTTTCTTTCCCAGCCCTGCTTTTTTTCATCCAATCTTCGTTCCTTGTAAACTTAAACATTATCCAGAGCTTTCCTTCTTTAATCGACTTCTAAACCCTCCGTCTTAGTTTTTGTAACTTCTAACGGAATCTTGTTGGCAATGTTTTAGATGCTGCCTCACACACTAGAATATTGTGCGCTTCCTCTCCTCAATGGCGGCGAATTTGCTTTAATCCACCTCACCATATTACGGAACTTTCTGCCTTGGCCACTTTTTATACTTGCTGGATATATTTTTATTAGATTTAATTTATCAACCTCGACAGGAACCTTATTAATATGGATTTCCTGACTCGCAGGTCGTCGTTTCGGTAGGCACAGAGAATAGTTTTATGTCGACTTTTCCCTAAAATAAACTCCCACGGGAAAACGCTAGAGGTAAAAGTTAAAGCTTTGTTCCCTGGCTCAGATCAAAAGGGAAATGTGAGGAATTGCTGCAAAATAAACCTTCTGCGGCTAGATAGTTTGAATGATATTATATTATTAAGAGCCTATTTGCATTTTTGTACCGGGATTGGCAATGCCCTTTTTTATGAATTGAGTAAGCCGCTGCTACATTGTAAAAGATACTGTCTGAAAACATGGATGGGTTTACACGTAATGGCTCTTGTTTGTTTCTGAGAAATCGTAAATTATTCGCCCATATGTTATTTACGAGATAACTTTAATGAAACCATAAGTAACATCTTCAAAACTCACGCGGCCAGAAGGGAAGAAATGAAAAGAAAGTTTGACAATATTTCTGCTCCTTACTTTTTCTGACAGGTTTAAGAAGGGTACAAAAGATTTCCTTGATAATATTTCTGAAGCCAGCGATTGCCGCGAAGATCAGCATATGAGCATGGCAATGCGTGCAGTGGTATAATTTCCCACTTTATACGATGCACTTTCGATGGAGGTGCCAATTGCCAAAAGAGCATTTTAATGCCAGGTGCTCCTACGTAGCTTACCTATCAAATGTTCCTTACTATCCACATAATCGGAAACTTTTTCTTTGCCCAACCAAATCTTTCCCAGCGTCCTGACTACCGAATTCAGTTTTGAGAAGCTATGTGCAATTTTTCAACGTATTTCCGCAAATGTGGAATTCATGAATCAGGAAATTATTCATGATGCTGTACAAATTGTTCGTCAAATGAATTTGCTTGAGTTGGATTTGCGAGCTCTGGATGGCGTGTGCATGGCATCCACGAACAATTTTCTGGCTTAATCCAATTACCATACGAGTTCGTATTACTGGCTTGCGAGGGCTTGTTAACTTCATTAAGGAAAGGGCATGAGATGTAGCAGGTACACTATTAGCAGCCAAATCAAGGACTGCATGGTATGTTTGGTACAGAAGATAGATTTTAGGACGAAGTATCACTGCAGCTAGCAACTCGTATGTAAGCAGTTCTATGCGGCCACGTGACGTGCTAATCAAAACTTCTTCGAGTGAGAACACGTGACAGTTTGGGCGTGTACAGCTAACACTATAGATAAGGTCAAAGGGCACAATGACCCTGACGTCATCGACGACGCACCCCCCAATGCAATGCGCGCGCGCATGGACCAAACTCTCGGGAAAGCAGGCTCGGATACGAATATGGGCTCGCACTCAATTTTGAGTCATCTGCTTCCTTGGCTGGGTCGGTTATTAAATTTCGTTTGATACTCTGAAGGGTGAACTGTCGAACGGCCGTTTCAAGGCGAGCATGCGTACATCCACGTGCAAAAGTTTGCCTGCTCTTGTCAATTATTGTGCAGATCGTGAAAAGATTCGAGGAAAAAACGTTGGTATGCTTTGACTAAAATTGTATAAGCATAATATCCTCTGAAAGACGAAAATGTACTTTGTCCGCTTTAACTCCAACAGTATGATATAACGAAACCAGAGCAGAATACTGTTTGATCTACAGAACGCTACGTTTTCTTCCACGAGCTCTGATCTGTACTCTTTTCCTCGAGTCAAATAAGCACGACGTAATTGTTTGAGGGTGAACGTCTATTTAGGACGACTTTATGTTCACTAAAGCAAATTAAATGACAAAACAAGCGACGTAGTATATCTTTCAAATGAACAAAGGCTCTAATTCTAATGGAACCCCTTGGATATAGCATTGATAGGTTTACCTGAATAGCTACCATGAAGCGGGATAGGGATCTGTCGAGCAACCGTGCTGCTACAGAATGAAGTATGCAGAGTGCATCAAAGGTCATGAGCGGTGAGAGTATTTACAATTCCTATGTCAGCCCAACGCACCGTGACGATTTCGGTCGTTCAAGGGTTGGGTGCACTCTTCTTTGGTGCAACTTGCAATGCTCTCAAAGCTAAGCAATTCGAGCACCGTACCGGTGTACCGTTAATCATAAACGTAGCGCTCTACAAAGTAGGATTTTTTGTTTAGATGCTTGCAAGTTTAGTTCGACAGCTCTGCTAGAAGCTGAGAGTAGCCGGCCCAGGCGCTGGCAAATACATTCCTCGGAGTCTACATTGCTCCATGGGAGATGAAACTGCAGGATAGCAATGTGACCGCAAATCTGAGCCAATTAATAAATCGTTTGGCAGCCAAAATTACCAGCATCGAGCTTCTAGTAGCACCCGTGGCCGCTTCTGAGTGCCCAATGTTGGCAAATATGGCCACCAATAGAGTTTTTATGGAAGTTCGTGGCCACATGGGCCGTCCTGATGCGTACACAAGGAAAGATACATTGGTCGCTGGGAGTGAGGTAGACATAATTGGTTTCAATGAGTTTTAATGAAGCAAACGTGACTTGCTATCTCTCGTTTTGGCCAATTTATGATTCCCTGAGTCTGCCAACACTGTTAGAATTAAACTAACCATAACCGTGCCACATCACTTCAAGTTCCCACTAAAATTACCGTGTACGGTAGCCGCGCGGTTAGCGCTTCTGCCTTGCACTCGGGGAGATCCTGGGTTCGATCCTGATGGCCGGCTCTTCTCGTAGTGGTTTTCCGTGATTGCCCACAATCATTCCCGGCGAATGCTGGGATATTTCCTCCACGTAAGAGCACGGCCGTCCCCTTACCCGCTCATTTCCTGTTCTCAAACCCTTCCTATACTCTTCTTGTGTGGTCTTCCCGAAACCAAAAAAAAATCGATCAAAGCAGCGGCTGAAATTGCTACACTGCGTTGGGATGGTGTGTAGTACTTATACAGACAAGTGCGGCAAGCATGTAGCTTTTACGTGATGTTGAACCCTGTAACGCCGATCAACCCATGCTGCTGTAGTAATAGGTGGAGCCAGTGGCGGCCATCTTGGTAGAGACCACTTGAACCAGAAATATTTCAAAGCTAGATACATA
This sequence comes from Lednia tumana, assembly GCA_003287335.1. NCBI lineage: Eukaryota > Metazoa > Arthropoda > Insecta > Plecoptera > Nemouridae > Lednia > Lednia tumana. The sequence continues at coordinate 13,508 of QKMV01001050.1, forward strand.
TTTACTTGAATACGAGGGTAATTTATACTAATTGGTTTCTGATTATTTTGTTTGTTTTACATTTGAAGGCAGCTGGGGTTTGAAAAGCAAATAAAGTGTTTGAGGCCATGAATCACGGCCGTGGTTTCCACCAAGATGGCATCTCGGTGACTTCGGTCGCTCGCGGAAATCAGCGTTCCATGCAACCTATATAGAGTTGGGTGGGTGTTGCTGATTGGAGGGGACTGTGATGACTGATGACGTACCACGTCGATCAGCTGGGACAGCCTGAGGCCCATCTTGACGGTGAGTCGGTCTGAGTTGTTGCCGACCGGGCGGATGAGTCGGTTGTAGTTGCTGAGCAGGTCGTCGTACAGCCTCTTCGCCTCCGGGTTGCACAAAGTGCCGTCGATCACCGCCATCAGGAGCGCCAATATGATCACGCCCCCCATCGTAGGCCTGTCCACCCCTGGAACAACAAGCAAGAACAAACGGGTCAAAACAGGTTTGAAATAACTTTGACAGTTAAAGAGGCTGTTACCCAATGAATTAAGACTTCATCTAGACTGGAATGCGTCAAGCTACCCAAAAATGAGCCACCAAAAGTATTGTGGATATTTTATGAACTTAAAGAAAATATTTAAGAATTCGGTCAGCGTACGTGGTGGCTCGACCGCTGCGAGAATAGCACAGGAATATGCATAAAATACGTCACATTCCATCGATAGTCACTTTTCTGTTCCTAAAACAACTCACTATTACAGTGCCAATATTTTATAGAACGTAGGAAAGATAAACAATCAGGTCATCATCTCCAACATGTTTTCTGACCAAAATTGCTCCTAGGTGCTCTGGGTAAAAATATTCCCCGAGCGACTCGTTATGGGCGTTTTCGACTGAAGCAACTCAGCTGAAAAATGGCACGATTGATAATTTTTTGGTATGTTTGGCACCAAATTTTTCTTGTGTATCTAATCTTAGCGTATGCCCATTTATAAGTGACATATTTTAGTTCAGGAATTTACAGCCCTTTTCAGGGCTCGTCCTACCTTCGCCTCTGCATATTTCGGGCCAAGTTTTCCCTACAACTGCTGACTGAACCATCCAAGATAGCTGAAGACCGTAAGTAAACGAGTCGTAGATACAAGTGTAACTTAGGCCTCTGACCAGCGTTGTTTTCAATACGTTGGCCAATGAAGCCGAATCATGCTCCCAAACACGATAGTTTATCGTGATTTTTGCTATATTTGGATAATATTTCACAGACAAAGGAAACCATAATGGAAAAAATGGTTTCACACGAGACCTAAGTTACCCTTTTAACTGCAACTCTCTCGCTGACTACCATAGTTATCTTGAACGGGTGAGTCAGCATCTTGGGAAAAAACTTGGTGCGCGGGCCGCGGATGTTTTCCCGTGCTGCTCGCTATAGTTGTTATGGGCTAAGCCTTGGGCTACGTCGAGGCCACGTCGAGGTAGGACTGGCCCCGAAGAGGATTGTGTACCGTAGGCTTTCCTTAAAACTACCCTGTGCATGGAGAGTGGCTTCGTTTTATCGTTTGAAAGGTTCCGTAACTGACACTTTTTGTGCCCTAAAAATGCTCAAAAGAGTCTGAAAAAAAAAACAGTGGATTGAGAAAGGATAAATAGATGTACCTGACTCACTAAACCACAACCCGACGGTGGAAATAGTCTATCCGAAAATAATATCCAAGCGTTGCTTATATGAGGAACTTAAAGAAATTCATAGCTCCACTTAAAGAAATTCATAGCTTCAAGTAAATCCGAACATTTCCGCACCAATTTATGTCGGGAACCTCTATATACTCGTCCTTCATGGACTGATTTTTTTCCAGGATTTTAGAGCAATTTTTAGAACATACGAAGTGTCGAATACGATCAGGGCGCGCAAGCCTTCGCAAAGGTACATAGCCTCAGCCTTCTTAAAGTCCCTCGATCGCAAAAGCCATAAGAACAATACATTACGGTATCCGAACATATAATATGTCAGTAGATCAAGGGACTAAATAAGGGGCAATTTTGGTTTTAAAAATAACCAATTCACTATTTATTAGCATGGCTTCCATGAGAAGCTGGAGCCAAAAAGATATAAGTTACGACTGCAAATGCCAAAGAAACAAAACAATTCCATTTATTTTGTTTTGAACAGCTTACTACATAAAGAGCTTTATTACCCAAAGCTAAATAGGGCAAGTTGGATTAAATTTCGAGATGTTAACCTCAAAAGATGAGAAAACATCATTTTGAACGGTTTGACTGATTTGCCCGATTTCAGTTGACTGAAAATAGTATTTTTCTAATGTTCTTCATGCAAAAACGTACTGTAAATGATAGAGTGCACCTTAAACAAGATGTATTTAAACTCAAGCCCTAAAAATTAAACTAAAAACTTGTGTTCTTGGCTCATAAATATTGTGTGCGAGAGGTTTTAAGGATAGAATCTTAGCTAACCTTAGTATGTTCAGCTAAGTGAATATAGCTAACCTCATAGAGGTAACATATAAAGGTAATTCACAAATAGTTAAGTAAACTAATTTTGGTAAAACTGTTCTAAAAAAGATAAAATATATAAATTAACGTCTCTTTTAGTTGTCTATACAGACATAAGTTGTATTTATGCATGAGAAACTCTAAGTACAGGTATTGTAAACCAGCCTTACATGGATTTTTCAAAGGAATATTATTGTTTGTATGCAAAAAAGAGCTTTAATTTGAGGAAATAAAACGGAAATCCAAGCAGAGTACCGGGCAGAAATCGCTGGTAAATGGGATTTGTAGGGAATGATCCTCAGCCACATACCCGTGTCCCCAACCCATGGTGCATTCCTCAAAATCATGACAAGGAATTGGTGCATGCTTTCGCCTTGAGCGCTTTTCTTCCCGAATTCCAAGCAGTAAGACTCATTCCGTAATCGCGAGTTGTGATTCCGTTTCTCGGCGTCTGGTGTTTATCTGGGCAATAGGCTAGCAGTAAAACAGTTTCATCTTTCCAGCGGGTCGTGGTTCGACTCCGAGCCCAGCAACATCAGCTAGACGCTGCAATAAATTACGTCTCCGAAACGATAAGCTGAAAGTATGGTGAAAAGCGAAGATACAGTCGGCTTTTCTAAATTACTTTCGCAGAGACGAAGAGTAAAGTAAACACATTAGCGCAAAATTTAATCAATAAAGCAGTAAATTTACGTAAGGATTATTCTACTTTCAAACACAATTTAAAAGCTGTCGATCGCGAGTCCGATGAAAGCTGTCGTCTCTGTCTATGATATATGACACCACATCACGATTCGGAATGAAAAAAAAAACCACCGAACGAGTAATCAATAGCAGTGCAGTTTTCTTTTCACATTTGCATAGAAATGATTTTTATTCCATTTTCATGCTGCCAAAAAAGGCACGTTCATCTCCTGTTACACAATTCAATGGAGCAAATAAACCTTTCATCTCTCTCGGCAGTAACGTGAAACGTGTAGGTCTGTCTCTGTCTCTGCAAGGCCCGGCACGGCACGGCACGGCGCGACGTGTGATGTCGCGTACGCTCTTGCTGGTGCAACGTTGCGGACCACTGACACATGGACAATACTGAAGGGGAGGACACCGACCGCACTACACCCCGAATAACCCGAATCAAACTGAACTGCGTCAAGTCGGAATGCCTTTCATGGAGTTGAACCCTTAAAATAGATCAACTATAAAATCGTTTCAACTGCGAATGTGGCTCGCGAATGTGTTGCGAGTTACAAAGATAGTAATGAGTTTGGCCGTGATTTATTTTCTTTTGTCTATTTCGGGAGCTGAAAACAATTTACGAGACCGCATCGCAATTAGTGGGAAATGCATTAAAACTTTTCGAACCTAGAACGGAATGGAAGAGGAAATGTTAAGTGTTGGTGTGTTGTTTTTACTACAATATTTCATAAATATATTTTCTGAATTATTTCCACGTGTTTATCTTCATAAATAATTGTAAAGAATAAAATATTATTCGCGGCGATAAAATCCAATGGCATTGTTCCAGAAGTAGAAATTATTGGGGGTTATTTCGCCTGCATGCTACAGCATATTCGTTGGCCTACTATCGTGAAAAGGGGTCTTGTCATAAATTTTGCCAAATATACTGCCAACCGTATGCTTTATTTCGTTAATTTCGCCAACATTGTGATTGACTGGCTGCAATCGCGTGACGATATCGCCGCTTAAACGCCTGATGTTGCATAATCCTACGACACGACGGTCCGAAACGACACGACACGACACGAAAAGACACGACACGACACGACATGACACGACACGACACGACACGACACGACACGACACGACACGGCACGACACGACACGACACGACACGACACGACACGA
>QKMV01001051.1:0-17862 GCA_003287335.1 Lednia tumana
TAATCAAAAAAAAACTTATTTAAATCGAAAAAGTTCAAATTTTGGAGAATAAAGAGGACAGATTGGCTAACTGTATTTAATTCCTAGGCTAAGCAGTATTTACAAAACTGCTTATTATATTTGTGTATTAACATGCCTCTAACATAATTTTTGGGGCACAAGGTGTGCCATTAAGTCAAAATAACAGCAATTTGTCATGATTGGTGGAAAAAAGAGAGATCTGTGCTAATTGGTAACCAGTGAGCATTAAAACAGAGTTAAATTAAACGATTAAATGATTTTTAATGGTAGAAACTCAGCAGTGAGGCAAGAATAGTGCAAGAAATAGTAGAGCTTTAAAACAAACTCAGTGGTAGACAAGTTGTCGCTCAGTGGTAGAGCAGTTGCCATAAAAGGTCTGGGGTTCGAGTCCTCGAGTAAGCAGGTATTTTTGAAGTGATTCTACTATTCTTTAAACTCAAAACGCATCTTCAGTAAACCGTCATATTTACCATTATATGTATTTCATTTAAAACAACATTGTTTCGACTTGTTTTTCAAAATTGATCAATCTTTTTTTCCAGACTAGATTATTTGTAACCCATTGACATCCCTACTACCAAGTACCTACCTATCGACCTACCTAACTACATGCCTACCAACCTACAGTTAGTGCCTTCCTTACCTAGCACAGAAAATATAGATTAGTGGTACAGAAAATGTAGGTAGGTGTATGGAAATATGTGGAAAGGCAGATATATACCTAAAATTGGTAGAACGTGGTTTGGAAAATTGGGAATGTGGTCTTTTGTTAATTCAGTGCAAGTTATTTCAATATAGAACCCCGTAATTAGATAATTTTGAAATACTGCGCGATTATAGAACCTAAACTTATTTCTAACAATTTTACTTTTAGTTTTACCGTTGAAACTTTAAAGTTACACGTTTGAAATAAACCAGCAGCTATTTAAAAAGAGTCTTTACTTATACAGTGACATTTATTTGTACTCTGCTCGAGTTGCACGTCAACTCTTGAGACAAAATTCCATTTATTATTCCACCTATTTTGAGACTACGTCTGCAACAATGAGCTTCACAAATTGGTCTCCTCCCTGTACGGTGAAAAAACATGCAAGTTTTATTTCGTTTCCAGCAAAGCTCCGAAGGCACCATCACTTTCAAGCTGGTGCCAGCGGACAGCAAACTAGGTCTGCGGGAGAGCAAAGTTCGTGTCAGGGCTCACTTCAACTATGCATCCACCACAGACCCGTACATTCCGTGCAAAGAGGCTGGGCTCGACTTCGTTAAAGGAGACGTCTTGCACATTGTCGGCCAAGACGATATGTATTGGTGAGATTCATTTGGAACTTACCTTCATTCTATGTCGTAGGTGTAATCATAGGTTATTGTATACCGAATGGCTGGATAGTGGATCATATTTGATTTAGAAAGATCAGGGAAAGCAACGTCACTATTATATTTTCCAGTAAGTCCAGTGATGCAAAGCAGTAATTTTACCGTGTTGGTTTTACTGTAATCATTAGTATTCTTGAGCAATTACTTTTTTGAGACTCATATCTCCTGACTAATTTCAGCACTATAGTTTTTAAAAACTAAACTAAACTGCAGTTTAGTTTCAGTTAAGTTTTCAGCATTTTAACCCAGTTATTAACAGTTGTTTTTTTTTAATTCTTGAGCAATTTTATTGTATTTTTACGACTTCATTTTTCTGCTTCTTCATTCCAAACAATCTAAAAAAAATGTATGTGCTTGAATCAAATTTAAAGAACTCCCCTTAGTAATAACCACCTCAAGGACTCCTTGTATTTGACGGCATTCAAAATTTGCTCGGACACCATTTTCAAACTTTCCAGCTCAAGATTTTTCAGGATTTTGAGTTTCACGTTTGACTTTTGGGGGAAAGAAAGAGAAAGGTTGAACCTATCTGCACCATATATTCAAAATACTACCAATTTTACTGCTTATTTTATTATTATCTTCACAGATACTTTGTTTTGCTTGTAGTCTATGCAGCTGACCCGTAATGTTCAAGATGTAGCATACAAAGGAACTTTTTTAAGACGATTGATGACTGACTGATTACGGTTCTTGTACTTAGGTGGCAAGCTCGTAAGGAAGGAGACCGCAATATGAGAGCTGGTCTAATACCCTCCCGCGCGCTTCAAGAGAAGAGGATCATAACTGAAAGAACGCAGACAGATAAGACGACTGAAGAAGGTGAGAAACGTCCTCTTTACATTGCTAACGCTGCGTTTTGTTTTGCGTGATTTTTTGTGCCTGATTTTAACGAGTTAGCTTTAGATAGTGTGTGATTTTACGTGAGGCTTAAAGCTAGACATGTTCAAAATTAAATTAAACCGCATTTAGCGTAACGGCTTCAAGCAACATTTACTCGACATACTGGGCATTTGGAATTGAATACTAGCATTGGTTTGTACTAATTGACCTTTTGACAGGTTTCTTGTTCAAAGAGTGGCTTGTTGTCTTGATAGCATTTTGCTAGCATGGTTTCTCCATTACTGGCTTAAACCCTGCTCACCTTAACAAAGATGATGTTGGTCAAATAGTTGATGTCGATCAAAATAGAGCGTGTAAAAAACTCCCTTGTATTTGATCTTGATCAAGGAGAAACTGAGTTGATTATTTTGTTTAAGGCTTGGTTCATGTAAACAAGGCGGCAGCCATTTAATCATGGCTAGCTTGATCAACATCATCTTTGATAGTGCACCCAGGTTTTAGAGTTTTTTCTTACAGAGTAGGCTAAAATGTGAGTGTGTGTGCAAGAGCTTTATTTGTATTTTGTAACAGATAACAGTACTAGGTGCAGACGTGAGATTTTTCAACGCATGGGATTTGCCTTTGAACGAGCATTTTGAAACAAATTTCAACTCCGAGGGAGCCGTCCCAAGAGAGAAACATGGTTTTCGTACAAGAAATGGGATTGTTTGTGAAATCATTTTTCGCATGGTTCTTAGCTATTGAAATTTTCGATTGAGTAGATACTTGTGCTACCAAGTGCTAGAAATTAGTTATAGGTACCTAGTAATGAATTTAATTTTTTTATTGACGACAACCTGTTTGCTGACTGTTCTGATTATTGTTTTCAGATTCGGCAATGCACATGCTGTGGTCGATGGGCGGACCAGTGCCTCCCACTAACCCCCTGGTAGGACTCTGCTCTGTTTCAGCCCTCCCCGGGTGCCAATCGCCCAAGTCCCCTCGGTGCGCGTCCAAACCCAAAACTAAAAAGATTATGTACGACACTGCCGAGAACGATGACTTTGATCGCGAGGAGATAGCTACGTACGAAGAGGTGGCCAAATTGTACCCACGGCCAGGGCTTCACAGACCCTTGGTCCTGATCGGCCCACCTGGTGTCGGCCGTAACGAGCTCAAGAGAAGGCTCATCGCTACCGACCCAGACAAATACAAAACGCCGATTCCTTGTGAGTGGTGTTCGTTAATTTATCATCATTACAAACACTACCGCTTTATTTGTTTGCTCGCCACACGTTGCCAGCTGCCTCGTCTATGAACCGGCTTTCTCCGAATTTTTCTTTGTGGAAGAGTTCCCACCCAACAGCTTCTTGTGATGACCCAGGTTGTTTCCATGGCCTAAATTAGATGATAATTATGTCTTGAAAATCACTGAATACATGGCATGCATGGCAATCATTATCATTATATCATCATTCATTGGCATCATTACCAGACGAACAAAATACCGCCAGCTTACTCTATATCTACCTTCTTCCCTCTTCTTAATCACCCCAAAGTTGATTTACTAACCTTCTTATCCGTGGCCTGCTTTTTGTTAAATATTGTGAGAATTTGAACCATGAGAAAAAAGAGTCCCATGTGGCTAGGTTTGGTTTGCCGTTTGACAGCTTTACGATAACGGATCTTGTTGCAGACACTACCCGGCCTGTGAGACATGGGGAAATAAACGGCAAGGAATACTTCTTCATCAGCCGGGACAAAATGGAGGAGGAGGTGGAAGCGGGAAAGTTCATCGAATACGGGGAATATAAGGGCAACCTGTATGGGACCTCCGCTGACAGCGTCAAGTCGTTAGTGGATGCCGGATATGTTTGCATTCTTAACCCTCACTATCAAGTAAGTAGGGGCCGTTCGTTTGAAGGGAATTTTAACCGAAACGATGACCCAATGATAGTTTGAACATTCCGTGTCTTGCCATTTTCCAGGCGTTGAAAATACTGCGAACGCAGCAACTAAAACCTTTCATAATCTTCATAAAACCTCCATCATTTGATGATCTTAAAGAAACTCGTAACGCCTCTTACGCAAGATCAACATTTGACGAAAAAAACTCGAGAGGTTTCACGGTAAATTAATTTTGAGTATTAATAATGAGCTTCATTCAAGAAATACCCATAAAATTTGTGGACTGGTCCTTGACTTACCCGCATTTCTCCGGCAGGACGACGAATTCCACGAGATGATTCACAGCAGCGAGCGAATCGACTTCCTGTACGGCCACCTGTTCGACGACATCATCGAGAACGGAGACTTGTCGTCTGCGTTCGAACATCTGGTGCACGCCGTCAGCCGTGTGGAGACAGAACCGCTCTGGGTGCCTGCCTCGTGGGTTCAGTGATCGTCCAGGTCCACGTTCGCTCCTCTAGTGGCCCTTCTGTCCAGTCGGAATGTTGACTTAATGATTGCTTGTTGAAATTGAGTGGCCCTACCCCAATCTTTATTGTTGTTCATCTGGTAACGCGATGGCTTCGAGAATGTTATCACTTTGATAGACGGTTGATTTTTTGATAGTGGATATAAACTCACTGCCGTTACGCTGTATTTTATCGTCGATAGTGTTAAATAGTCTGCAGCTAAGGACAAAACGTTGTGCAATTTTAGCCACACATAGCAGCCCAATAATCAACTGAATATAATTATGAAATTGAAATGCTAGCCTGTCGAGAAAACTAGGTAATCATTAATAGAGTAATATAGTCGAATCTACCAAATGCAGTCTTGCCAACAAAGTTTGATCGATCTGGTTGTTAAATGAAAATCAACATGTTTGACTTTGAATGATGATATTGGAATTTGGATATAATCAATGATGTATGAAATATTTATCGAAAGTACAATAACTACCATGCAGTAACTAGATTGTTGATAGTAGCTGAACTGTTTTACTGTCGTCATTACTCTTTTCATTGGTAGTGATGAATCTCAACTGCATGTTACTAGCATGAAACACGTTTGGTCGTACTGATATTAAATAAACCAATTTATATTGGCGCCGCTAAGACGCAAGTATTTGTTCACAGTAATGGTCAGTTTCAAGCCAAGTTCTGCGTGTTAGCCTTTATTAGGTCAATAATAATGAATCGGAAGTGATGTGAAGACAAAGGTGACTGAAAGATCTTTCAACCCCTATTTAGGCAACTGCCTCTCTACATTTATATTCGTAAGTAATCTACAATCTGTAAAATTTCATTCCCCTGCTCTCTGCCAAACTATTCGAAAGATATATCAGTAGTTTTCATAATTCCTCAAAAGAGCTTATTGATTAAAACTGTGTTAACTATGTATTTTGTATCACATCGTTGATGGGCAAAATCTTCATGCTCCCCATAATTGAACAAGATGACACGATAGAATTAATTTCGCGTGAAATCCAAATTTTTGATGCGTGAATTTGTTATATGATTTGTGTAAACTAGCTGGAAATGAAGCTCTCTTTAAAAGATATACCAATAGTTTAAGTAAGGATGTCGTCTCTCTATGCTCAGGCCAAAGTCTGCCCCTATGTTGTCTTAATCATTTCAATACTTTTCAGTTACGAACTACAATACTAACAACAAAATAATAATACCAGTACCTGTATTGAATTTATGAATAAAAATAAAATATTGTTATTAACTACGAACAGCATTGGTCTTTGACTACCTAGGATAGACTGTAAAAGTTAGGATTTTTGCTCAAGCATCCAAGGTGGACTTGGCTCTATTCGTCAATAAAACTGATTTACAAAGTGTGTGTGCATGCTTTTAGTGGATTTGCTAACATAAAAACTCAGTTGGTAAATCAGTTTATTTGGGAGCTGATACCTGTTTGTCGGAAGGGGGAGGTACCTAGTAGTTGCTAAGGACACAGCTGTGCCACAGGGCAAAGAACTTATCTTGGGAAATTCGCAGGATAGCCGTGATCAGGAGTGCTGCAAACCCTGGAACTTAAAAATTCCCAGTTTGTTTCTATATCCATTTGCTTGGGATCTATAGCAAGTATGAGCATCCCGCGCTCGCCCCGGAAGCACTTTATTCGGTCCGGAAGGCTTCTGAAATAAATGTGGAAATTCCCATTGGACAATGGTTGTTGTTAAGGCTTCTTAGGTTTTGCCATTGAGATGTTTGATAGCATTCATCTTTTAATAGACGTATCCACGGACTGGAGCCGGAACTGTTAAAAGCCTGGCTTTTTTGGGAACCAGAACCTATTTTCAAGTATCAGAATCGGAGCCAGAACCCTTATTAAATATTTAGAATTAAGTGGCTCTACACAAGCTCTTTAGATCAATTTTAGACTTTCTTTTCTTATTTTATTCCCTGCAATGAGGAATCTGAGCACCGGACAAAGGAAGGTGTTTAAACATGGAACTGTTACTGGTACGGGAACTGATAAAATCCCGTCTTTTCTGGGAATAGGAATCGGAACCCATACTTAAGAAAAACTAGAATCGGAACCGGCAACAAAATTCATTTTGGTTCCAGTCCCTAGATACTCCCTGCATGTATCCTGCATGTGTCATTGCTGTATCGATGTATATTTCATGAAGAGCGTGCCTCCACGTGGCCCAGTCTCCAAAATGTTGTGATATTAGCCTCGCCTGAGCTGTAATCCGCGAGTTTTTGTCATGCCTTAAAAAGTCATAGGCTGCGCATCGGTTTTAGGAAATGAAATTATGAGTGGCGCATGACGAAAAACTCGAGAATTGGGTCCCTGCTTGAATTCATGAAAATTTACTATTGGCAGGTCAATACTGTTGTCAAAAAGGCTTAGCTTTCCGATACAAACAACTGATTTTTTAGGCAAAAATAACATCAGCTTTAGAAAAAAACCTCGCCCCTCGAGGCTCGATGTGTAAAGAAATTTTTATTTCGGCCCGCAAGTTCCAAAGGTTGCCCTCGATAATGGCACTAATATTTCGGTATGAAAAGAAGTGCCTGTTTTACGAAATTTTTACTCCACTAAAAATAGTAAAAACTCTTCCATTCCATGAAACTGGTTATAGGTATTACTTATAGAAGGTTGTATTACTTTGGACCGGCAAAGCTTTCCATCTCACGCGATCATATTTCGGTACATTTCATTTTTAAAAACCCACTTTAACTCCGTTAAAAATAATTAAAACTTTTAGATTCCAGAAATGTTACCTTGGCTGACGCGGAAAACCTTTCTGACTTCATGTATATCGAATGCCGATTAAACCAATTAATAGACAGTGATAAATTTACAGTCCTAACATTAATCTACACATTCGATCTTTTATAGACAGATCTCTAGCGTCAGATAGACATTAAAGACGGAGAAGGGAGAAGGTGGTTCTCAACCACATTGTTTTAGAATCTGGATAATTTCAACGTGAATGAGTAATCTCCTCCTCGGCCTTAATCATTGTCTTTACGACGATGAAGGAGCATCGCGTGACGCCGCTCTGGTATAACACGCGTCCCGGCGCCCAGAAGTGGCCCAAATAGCCCCTGTTCGCCGTCAAAATCCCAAGGCAACAGCGTCGCAACACGCTAGACTCGCCTCCTCAAACCTGTCATGTCCCAAGCCAAAAACTCAGTTACAAAGCGACTGTCCAAAACAAGCACGCGCAGGCGCAACTCACCAACTAATTTGCATGCTTCTACGCTGGTTGGAGCCCACGCTTTAGTGGTAAGTGTAGTAATCATGCTTTGGTGAACCCTTGAACCAACCTCTGCATTAAAGCTTTCCGAGTTATTTTCGCTTCGGATGTGAAAGCTGGTGGTTCGATTCCGTAAAAATATATAGTAGAGCACGTCCATTTATAATTTCGCAATTGAAAGGGCGCTTTTTGACAGAGTACAGTGGGTACTAGTGTCTTCTCGAATGAGATTGAATCCAGATTGGAGGCTTGTATAGCCGTCATCTGTTGGTCGAACGGCGCAATTATTTATAACGTGTCAGTTTCGGTTTTCCGCGGTTTTTCCGTTTAATATCCGACTGTCGATCGACTGTTCGGCGTCTGGATTTCGTTCAGTCAAGTAACACGTGCGGCTCGAGTTGGGCGGCTCTGCAAGGCAGGTAAGAACGTCGCTTAAAAATCCACTAGCTGATAAAGCTACTACGAGTGTGCAATTTTCTAATACATTTATGTTAAAATGTATTTCCTGACAACTAATTTCTAGGTAACAAATGTAATGGCATTATATTATGTAGCCGAGTCAACAGGAAAAGTCCGCGATTCATTTTTCAAATGAGCTTTTCATTTGACAATCCTGTGCATGTGCTATAGAAATGATACTTCACTATATTTCCTGCATACGGAAACAGCATTAAAATTTCTATAAAATATCGTATTCACTTCGAATTCATTTTATAATGCATGTCAGACCCGTTTCTAATGGAACGTGCCTTTTGTTTGTTAAGAAAAAGCACCCTAATTACATATGCCAATTACTTCGTATTTCATTATCGAAGACAGTTAAAAGCAAGGTGCCTTAAAAAAGTGACTAATCAAAATGATTTATTGATATCAACGAACGCAGTTCCGTTGCAGATGTACGCTTAAATTTAACAAATCGGATGCATTGCGCATAATAAATTGTGGCTTCACCAATTCGTGTGCGAAATTCGTTGCGATTGCGTGTCGAAAGTTTCACGTGAGAATTAGAAACAATGTTCGGTGGAGATTGTGTTGTATTATTGTGAGCTTAATTAACAGAACGGAATTCGTAGATGTAACACTCAGTGCTGGGCCCATGAGCCTATAGCTGTACCGTAAATAGTGTACAAACAGCACTCAAAATGGCAAGTCTGACACGCAAAGGTTTTGACAGCTCCAAATAGCTCGATGTTACGTTGAAATAAAGTCAATCTGTCACGCATATTGTCATAAGCTCAATTGTTTCGAGTAAAATTAGGATATAAATACACATGACTTGTGAAGGAATTCTTCTGCACGACAATAATATCATTACGAACTTTTATTTTTTCTTATTTAGTTTGTGAAAGTTCATGTTTGACATGTTGTTACAGAACGTTGGAAAAGAAATGCATTTTCATCAATCACGAAAGAAATTGGAAAAATTCAAATTCGTTTGCTTGCGTTTGCTGTCAGAAAGAAAATGATTGAAATGAAATATGTGGGTGGATGTTCACATCTTTCTCAAAGCGCAATGCGAAACGAAAGTGGTTCCTCCAAATTTTCACGCCAATGTAAAATAAAAATCATCTGCTGTTTATGTACTGTACTATTCCCGAAATAATACAAGGCCAAGTGCACAAAGTCGTAGCAGTTTTATTATTAAATGAGTGTCTCTTGCCAAATAGGAAGTTGACATTTTGATTGTTTCCAACACCGAGTGCGTGATGCCAGCAATGCAATAGCGATACCTCCTCGTGCACAATTTGCTGCAATTGCATTCACCTGTGATCTCATGACTCATGATATACTCTTGACGCAAGGTGCAATTACTGGCGATGGAGATTAATTGCCTCCTGCTTTGCGATTAGTTAGTTGTTTGGACAAGTTGGAACTTAGAGGTGGTGTGACTGGCGCCAAAACCGCAGAACAACCACGCGCATTCGTTTTGAAAATGCAAAATCGTGCCGGACTAGTTTGTTTTGTTTCAACCAGAGAAGTGAAATCTATTATTTAAAACTTTCACAAGAAAATATTTCGTGGGAGCTTTAGCATCGTGCAAACAAATGAAGACAGGGGAGGTCTGAGTGTAAGCTAATTGACATTCCCAGCTGGGTGCAAGATTGTTGGTGGATTATTATGCCAGCGTGGAAGAGTCCCCCAGTGTGAGCTAATCCTAGTCACAACTGGACTAACGCTTTTGCTATACAATTTTTCACAGCCTAGGGAGTAACACAATATACATTTTATTCGAATCAATTTTTTCATTCTCCTTTGATCTGTTCAACAAAGCGGTTGGCTAAATCTAGAGCTGTTTTACAGTTGAATGTTGATTGCAGGTGGACCTGGAATGTATTTGAGGGAAAGTAAAGAACATACTAATTTTTTTTAATCTATCTCATGTGTGTTAGCGAGTTTCTTAGCACTCTCAGTGTTCTCCCCAGTTTAAATCAGTTTTATTTAAGTACACACACGGCAGTTCGCCATGGAGGGCGTTGACAGTGGGTCGATGATCGAAGGAAAGAAATGGAAAGTATAGGAAACTAAGCCTGCAGCATCATTAAGAATTTTTGTAGAAAACTCACAATCATATTATCAGATCATGTTGAGTGTCAAGCATGGTGATCGTCCGATCCCATCTACCGAACTGTGTACGTCATTTTTATGCATTCGTTGTTGGGATTAAAACTGAAAGGAATCGGCCGTGCCTCGCTAGGAAGGAACAGCCACAGAATAAGTTGCCTGTTTCTAACAATTTACGATTGAGAACTTTCGGTATGAGAATGCGCGAGAAGTTGCGAGAAATTATTGAAAAGTGTAAGGAATCCCCTTCAGGGCTATCAGCAGAGTGCGGAATATGCAGTGTAGGTCATAGGTAGATGCAACCGGGCCGTTGAAGACACATGTATTCGCGTGAACGGTCCAGCTGTTTATTTCACGTTTTATTGAAGGCCCAGTTAAATGACAAGGAAATAAAACGGAGAAATGTTTATGTGGTACGTCAATGTTTCGACGCAACGCTTGTGAAACGTAAACGAAAGCCCGTCGACGCCTAAACTTAAGCTTTTGAACGCCGAAAAGACGCACCCTGCTCTAAAAATAATCAAAGAAGCCAATAGATCAATCTGAGAAAACGCCAGGATTTATTTATTTTGGTATACAGTTCATGCACATTTTCTTGCTTTCGTGATAAGCAGCCAGCACATATTTTATTTCCAGTTATTTCTTTGGTTGTCGGGGTTTTTGTCCAGAAACTATAATGTAAACGTCGCTTTGACGGGGAGGTGCGTGAGTAGAAGCTCATTTTCGGGGTCTTTTGACTGACTTTTGTGGGAAAAGTGTCCGCATTTTCTTTTCTCTGAAGGTATCCGGTCTAGTAAAGACGCGCAATGTAGTACCAACGATATATGTGAATGCGTATGCCTGCCCCTACGTCTATGCCATGTGACGAATACTTTTCTAGAAGAAGGGTTTGAATACACTGAAGATTTCATGTAGAACAAACTTGTACTTGAAAGCTCGTGTACGTACTGTCCACCCACCATGTTTTCTTGAAAAGCGAGTTTTGAATAGTAATAGTGGAAACCTATACAACCAATACAAGTCATTTAAAAAACATAAGATCAGATGCATTCGCTTTCTTCTCAGTGGAAAATGTCCGACTATTTCTTCTATGTACGTCGTTCCATGCACTCTCAGCTTCTCAGCGCAGGGTAGCTAGGTGTATTACTTCCTTGGGGTTATTTATGTGATGGCGTGCTCAAGCCTACTTCGCACTACTTCGTAGTTTATCACCGTCTCGATATCGGTACTGTCAGACTACCCGTGACCGAGCGACTTTATTTCACATTCAATAAGCGCGCTAAGAAAATGCAGCACGGCGGTTACGAAGTGTTTTTCTTCTTGTGTTACAGTGAGTGACACCACCGCCTTGTGCTATGGTGGTCTCCCGTCCGAGTCAGTCGTATTTCGCCCCAAGCATCAGCGAGGTATGTTGCAAATTCATTTCCAATTCATCAATCGTAACAAAATCAATAGAATGTGATTAGAGTGTCCCTTCTTGAATTCGTCCGTCAGCATGCAGTGTCTGGTATTGAATTGAATTGGAAAATAAGGTAATTTAGAATTGAATCCGATCAATTTACTAACATCTAAAAGTACGGGATGTAGGGTAATACTTCACTTTTCCGAAGAAATCATTTCAGCTTAGTATATTTTTAGAGAGATAGTTACGTAGTCCAATCTTCGACATGACTGTTCATCAATTCATGGCTTATTTTTAGTTTTGTTTTGCTAGGATTATAATTAAACATCTGAATTTCTTATGACCAGTTCAGTGAATCATTCAACCAACGGCGCAGATTTTTTTTTTTACGCTCATAAATCATAGCACTTCCGTGTTTTCCTCCTAACCATACCCTGCCCGGCACCTCCACCTCGTACTCTGTTCGTACCATTAAAGAAAGAGGAAATGTTTGCTTGATTCCATTCCGTGCTAACAATATCTCATCGATTATTCTCAATAAATTGATTAATGATTGCACTATATTCGAGGGCGTTGATCCCAAATTCTAGGGCCGAAAGTTTTGAATCACGTTCGGTCTGCACTAGATGTAGCATAGCAGCTGCTCTGACATGTTAAGTGAAGTCAACACCACACCTACAGTGTCTTGGTGCCTAGCACGGTTCTAGAGCGTCTCGTTGCCATGGATACCGTTTCCTTTCGTCGCGAGGCAGTGAATTTCCCCGATTAGTTCCCGCAGTAATGTTTGCAGGAAAATTGACACTCAACTTTCTTATCACCCATAGTAAAAACTAATTTTAGCTTTCGTAACTGACTTGGAGATGCGAAAACAGATAGGCACATCGCTATTTCAGACACGTTAAGATAATAAACAATTTGCGTTGTCGGACGTATTTTAATCAGGTTTTCGCTGAAAATCCGATTGTTAATCCTGTAATTGAAAATAAACACCGATTTATAATCTCTTGTTTCGTATCAATCAAGTGACGGCACCGCGCATGTCAGGTGTTTTGGGAGATGAGACAGAAACGAGCGGCAACCCTTGACCTAGATGCGACCCACCACGAAATACACTGATTACTTGTCACACGCGCTTCATCCCTTTGATTTAGCGAACGAAAACGCAATCTCGGGAGTCGTCTCGGCGCGGCTTAGGAATCGGGGTTAGGGTTAGGGGTTGCCGACTGCGTGGGCCAACTCGTGAGCCAACAAATTAAATTGTTACCGGTGTATGAATTAATAGCAGAGTTACGTAGGCGAGGGAAAGAGACGTCGCCGCCTACGGGCTTCCAAACTGTTTCAACACCGATTTAACTTTACCCTTAATACCGTTATAGAAAATGGGATACAGTTTCTGGAAGTGGTGGAGTGATTATAACGAATTAAAATAAGTGGCTCCTGAAAATGGGTTTCCTGGAGAGTCAGCAATCGATGTTCTTTGTCAAAGGCACCTCCATTATCCGCCACCAGAAACTGTCTGAGTTTGATACGAAAAGTTTGCAGTTGACATATAATTATTAGAGATATTTTTTCTGACTTGAACTCCATAACCTCACCGAATAGATCCATATTTTTGAAAGCTTTGAACGTAATCGTATGCATTATTCCATGGAAACGATTTCCAAATCAAACATGAACAATGCTCCTTGTGGGGGTTGATAAAAATCCGTTCCCGTTTGCGTCAAATTTTCATTGAAATTTTCGTAACAACGAATAGCCCCTAGAAACGTGTGCAGAATTCAGTAATATTCTTGTTACACCCTTGTGCTTGCTTGGAAAGGACTTCGCAAGAACATATCAGAACGTCAGAAGCACCTAACGCTCGTAATCTCAAGTGAAATAGCAAGTAGGTCTGCATTAGTAATCATTTGGCAGCGTTACAGTTTGACCGTCGCACGCCCAAAGGCTGTATCACGAAGAGTTACGACAATAAAACTACAAGTATGACCTTTCTGTCCTTTCCAAGTTATTGACATAACACTTACACTCATGGTGCGTCTAGAACCAACGAATTCGAATTAACGAAGGATCGCTGGCAGGCTGCAAAACCGACCCAATGTCTGCAAAACTGTTTGACATTTTAATTTCGTATGTGTTTACCGGTGTTTGCTCTCTTTTGAATGTCTTACGGCCCTGAAGAGGGCCTTGTTGCAAAATTACGTTTCGGCCACAATATCTTTGTGGACATCTTCAGGTAACTACAGGACGTCAAAAAAACTATTAGTAAATGGGTTAAGCTGCTGAAAACTTCTAACAAACAAACTGCCAACGATTCGCTAACTGTATTGAAAGCTTCATCGGGGCGATTGTCCGATCGTCCGGGGACAATCGCCCCGAGGAAGCTTTCAATACAGTTAGCGAAACGTTAGCAGTTTGTTTGGTAGAAGTTTTCAGCAGTTTAACCCATTTACTAATAGTTTTTTAGGAAAGTAGAGCTGAAATTAGACAGAAGACATGAGTCTTAAAAATGTAATAACTACAGGACGTTCTCATCTTCATTTGAAGATCCTCATCATCATCTTCATCCTCATCCTCATGAAGATGAGAATGTCCTGAAGTTGCCTGAAGATGTCCACACCATCGTGGACGAAACTTCTTTTTTCAACAAGACTTTCAAAACAGAGCAAGCACCGTTAACCACATACCTACAAACATCCAACCACGGCTCCGGAAGTCACGAACAATCGATTTTATTTGGATAATGTTTTGTTAGAATGCATATGACACCATCATTTTTTGCATTTTAATAGCTTTTTAACAAAGTTTCATTTCCTTTTAGCATAAATACTTTTGTCTGAAAGCCTGTAATACATTGCATCCTTTGGTGTACGCTTGTCTAGCTGTCACTTACGGATTAGCTGTAGTAGGTAAAACAAACTCAGATCGAGTGGTTTTAGCCACCCTTAAAATAGAGTGAACCCACGCCCGCTTCATTTCAGATCATGTCTTCGAGCACTCGATCTATGGCCCAATCGCAGCGCGTTCCCGAGCTGCCACCGCTGACTTTCCGAGAGCGCTACGGTTTCCCGCCAACCCCGACGCCTCCCCCGTTGAGAGTGACGATACTCGTCGGTCCCAACGACAAAACCTCGTTGCCGTCACGACGCCTGTCTAACAGATACACAGGGTAAGCGAGGCAACAAAAATCCAGGCCACCGGGAGGCCTGGGGCGTTTACACTGAATTTGTTTCAGCTTGTCACTTCCATGGCTCTCTTAAAACATATTCATACTTAAGAATCAATGGGAATCAGTACCATACAGAGGGTCATGGAAGTGGGAAACCCTTTTCAATAGACGACGTGCAAATAGGCTTAATCCAGAGCCAATAAGGCTTAATCAAAACGTATCCCTAAAATAAATGCATTGTCAAACAAATTTTGATCGTCTCTGGATGGCATTTTGCAAGTGGTCTATTGTACTGTACACTATAATTTTTATAGAAAGCCTCAAATCAGAGCCCTACTATAGAGAAATGTTTATATGCTTGTCACTCATATGCCTACATATGCCTTAGCACTCTGCACTGTACTGCTTCCCTTTGTTTGTTCTGATGATATGAACATGTGTAACAAGAGCAGTGAAAGTGGCGAACTTATAAAAATGCAATTGTATTTCCATATACTCTTATGGATAAAATTTAATTAAGTGGGCCATGGAAGGGACTATCTCATAAAAATGTCAGTCCATTCAGTAGCTTTTTTCGGTTTCATTTTCTTTGGAAATTGAGACAAAATCCTATCTCCTTCGTGGTGTACGTTTATCGTTTTTCCACTTGCCATAAATATAGGTTCCTCTGATTGGAGAAAAGTTACTAAATAAGGCCCCAGAAAACTTTTTAGGTTGACTTAAGATGTTTAAGAAATGTGTTTGTGGGTAATAGTATTGCTCGCTTGGTTGGTTGTGCTCCGCAAATAGCGACGTCTCGCCCAAAGATCGTGGTCCATGGTTGTTGTGACCGTCGAAAGCCAAAGATGCCGAATAAATGTTTGAATGGAAAAAAGTTGTTAAAAAATGGTAAAATCGACAATTTTTGGACACAAATCTTCGTCCTTCATCAAATGCATTTTGCAATTTTATCTCGATTTAAAATCTTGTTAAACAGCTTGTTTCCATCCAAACATTTTTTAAGCTTGCGCATATGTTTTAAGTTTTTGTAATTTTTATAACGCCAATTAAAGTTTTCGGGGACACGACGCCTCTATTTTCGACGCACAGCACAAGTACAGTTTCAGCGTTTTTTGGTTGAAAAATAAACCTTTAGTTCGGGGTTCACTGTAAATCCATTTCTTTTAACGACCTCTTGACTAAATCGGCCACATTTCCTGATCGCGGTTTTGTTCGTGACTCCTAGAAGCTACACCGACGACCTGAGCGCCGCGACGGCGGGGAAGCGACGCGTGGGAGGAAGGAGGGTACGTTTCGAGCTACCTCAAAAGACCCCACCGCCGTCCTCGTCGTCTTCATCGTGTGGCGCGACGATCTTAGGGAACGGTACCGCGATGAAACAACCTTCTCATGTGGCGGGAGTAGACAGCTGGTTACGCAGTCGCATTAACAACCAGTCTAGCGAGCTAGCTTCGTCTTCGTCATCGTCCTCTGGAGGATCATCTGGCTATTCCACGACGACGCCGTCAGTGAACGGACAAGCGTCGAATCGCACGACGGCGACGAGGGTGCACGACACGGGGAAGTACAGAAACGGCACGCTGCCACCCACGGCGAACACGACGCCCCCCGGGGTGGCTTCGGCTACCCCGGTGGCGGCGGATATACTCAAGGCGGCGAGAGATTGCGAGGAAAAAACGTTCCTCGAGTGTCTGCAGAGGGTTGGAGCTGATGACGACGTCAACGCGGTAGATGCCGGTGGCAGAGTGAGTACTGGTTTGCTGCATGACGATTTCAACTTCAATTGGATTTGTTTTTAGTTTCATTGTACAGTGTGGTACACGCCTAATGTAAATATAATTGCGATTCGAAAGACAAAAGCGTAAATATATAAGGCGATGGTTCTCTTCGAGCGTGAATTGTTCGCGACCATACAATGTGTCAATCGTGTCGCACGTGTTCGAGGGGGCTTCATGTGACGTTGGCACATTTTTGAGCACGTATTGTCATTCTCTACGTACGCCAGTAACTTTACAGACGCGAAGATTTTTATCAATAAATGTTCTCGATTAAAATAAGACACTTAAACGATCAAGAGCGTGTAGTTACTTCATAGTTACCTCAGGGACTGGTAAATGGAACAATTTTAGTCAAGTTAAGTAAGCTATTTTTAACTAAGGAACGTTTGTGCGGGAAAGTCGAGTATGAAAAGCCTATAAAAATATCACTTAAGTCACCGCTCTCTACACTTTGCTACTTACCCACGCGCCCTTACGCTCGCGGCTCTGCTATATTTTAAGCTGCTTGCAAAATCAAGTACGGCAATCAATTGATCTTTTGAGTCACAGGAGACTCTCCTATAGACACCCGAGCTAATTAGCTGATACCAATTAAAAGCGAACAAAAGATGTGTGTAGGTATTCGCTGTGGCTTGTTTAACAAGACATATTGAATGGTTGTTATCTCCGAGTAGGGATCGCCCTCTTATTAATATTTCTTAGTGTATAGTTGTTCGTGTAAAATGCAAATCAATTCAGGTTCGTGCTCCATATTTCTGTTTGCAATGCTATTCCAAGCTTTACGAAACAGACCAAATTACAAAAGATAACTTTTACATGCTTAAACTATGCATTCGTTTAAAATTAGCTTCAAACGAAACAGTATCTATTTGCGTAATACACTTGTTATAAATCCCATGCCGATGCATATATCTCATCCTCAATCACGCTCTACCTTCGCGCTTCACGTTAGTACCTAACTACCTATAGGTGAAACTTTGAAATTTGAGAAACTGTGGGCGCCAGGGGCGACGCTAGGGTGTTACGTTAGGGGGGGGGCGGCTGTGGGGCAAGTATAATTGTTGGGGGG